>JAJJMA010344960.1:2416-15403 GCA_023529015.1 Papaver nudicaule
CCTTCTGGAACTCCATATTTTCCAAAACACGGATTCTCGTCTAGATTCTGATTGAGACAACTAGACGACGTTTGTTCAATTGCCAGAGTTTCGTCTGAATTATGTTTGTAATTTCCAGCCGATAATCCTTCTGGAACTCAAAATTTTCCAGGCCAGGTATTATCGTCTAGATTTTTATAAAACATACAGACGAAATTGAACTTAAGTTAAAAAACTCTGCAATGGCAAGTTCGACAATATACCATGTAATGCATCAACATTATGAAATAAGTTATGGAAATAGTAGAAGTTCATTCGATTTTAGTTATCCAACAAAATACATCATGATATTCGAATTGTGAGTACAAATTCTACAAAAGATAACCCTTCAAATAAAATGTCACATATCCACCGACAAGTTCAATCGTCGACAAGTTCAACCGTCGGTTGTTGGACTCGTTTTGACGAAAACAAGTCATCCCAAGCCCTCATCGCCGTCGCGAAGGGTCCACACCATTCCTTTGCTCTCTCTTTGTTCAAAGTGTATAGGGACAACGGGGGTAATGGGCAATCATCTTCCAACTTGAGTCCAATGAAATGATTACCTCCAACAAGAGCCATCACAAGACGTTTCGGCTTCCCAAGAACACAATGTTCTTCGCTATATCTCACAAAGTGGGGAGTAAACGTCCAACATGAACCATTGGAGAAGTAGTGAACCACGCATACAAAGGCATCGGCGATTAAGTGCCCGCAAGTAGTAAATGACATCCAATTTTCGCTATCCATAAGATCACCTTCCCCAAGAAGTCTCCTAATCATTGCCTCTAATTTCTCTTCTTTAGACCCATCACCCGGCAACATTGGAAGGTAAAAATTTCGGCATCTATTTAATTTCGCATGCAACATCAACCTAACATACTTGGGTGGGCTCATCACCATTCCATCCATGGCAAAGGGTCCTAGTTGTTCACATGTTACATGGAAACCACAATTTCCATCGCCCTCCACATTTTCCATCGAGATTATGTACTTATGAATTTCAATGGGTAGTTGTTTCATCCAATCATCATAAATCATGTGGTAAGGCCTATGAATGTTACCAAATTCTTCTAGATGGGTTACGCACTTTCCAATCGGTTCCCGACGGACCTCCTTGCCATGCTTAAATATTCTATTGTCAAGCTCTTGAACAATCACAACCGGGGTGGTTTTCTTCTTCACAACTTTGATTGGAAGCCAAACGTTTGGAGTAGAAACCGTTTGAATCTCCTTGCCTTTTCCTTTTAGCAAATCGTCTTGCCTCTTACGTTTATTCTTCAAAAAATAGGATAGGGTCATCCCCTCCTCCAAGTCATCCAAACCACTCACCTCTTCCAAGCTATTGGTTCCACCTCGTTTCTTGGTTCCACTTTTTTTCTTTATAGCACTTGTCTTGACCTCTTTGGTCTTCTCCTCTTGCTCGTCTTTTCCATCATAATTTGCATTCATATACTCAACACCCGAAGGATCTTTCTTCTTTGATTCTTCCTTCTTGTTCTTTCTAATCCTCCTCTCCTTTGTACGTGTTAACTTGGTTCTCCTTCTACCCTTCGGAACCCCAACATCCGGTTCCATAAGACCCGAAGAAGTGTGAGGGGAGATAAATTTATCCAATTGATCCAACCAAATTTGTTGTTGTACCCGCTTTTGTCCTCTAAACAACGCCTTAAGTGCCTCGTATTGCGGGGTGTCGTCAAAAGAACAATCGGAATCTTCATCGCCCAATGGTTCATTGAATGATAATTGTTTCCAAAAAGGATCAATGTCTTGTAACGGAATCACATTTTCCGGGTATGTTGAGATTTTATGGCGGCAAGGGAGTCCCATGGATGACATATTGGGACAAACGCACTCACCCCGGTCGTAGTTTCCCGCCTTAGCCGCCTTAACTTCAGGCATAATCTTCTTATCGATTGCCCAACGCGAAACCTTGAAGTGAATTCCCCGGAGTAATGGCTCATCTCGATAAAGCGTGTTTCTTGAACTTCGGCTTATTTCAAAATTCCGTTTAACTTTATCAATGTCTTCTTTGAAGAAAGTGTGTATTGCGTTAAAAACCCCTACAAAATCACATTCACCGGATAGAAGTATCTTCTTAAACCGACCATGTTGAGCTTCCGCCGAACTTGTGGCTTGGTTGTCATAGTGTTTGTATTTGTTGGTGAACGCATGTACAAACTTTTCCGTGTTAGTATCGAACCATTCCTTGTTCAAGTAACTTGTAACGACGGGGTATTCTCTCCATCTTTCCAATATCTTTTTCTTTGCTTTTTCAAAATCTTTCACCGTGAGTGCCCAAACAACCTCATCCCAATCTTCGCCAAAAAGATCCCACAACTCCTTACGAGCTATATCTAACATATCCAATTTTTTGATCTCGTCCGCTTGTTGTTCTATTGGGAGTTTCTTAATTCTAGTTATTTCCCACTTCCTTGGTAGCCAAATCTCGGTTTTGCAATTGAGTTGAACATTACTCCATATATGGTATGTGCAAAGAAGGTGGTGAGCATTAGGAAATACCTCTCCAATTGCATTGATCAAGGCTTGCTCTTTGTCGGTGACGATGACCTTGGGAGAACGATCTTCGGCGTAGAAGAGCTTCACTTGATTTAGTGCCCACAAATAACTTTCTTCCCTTTCGTTTTCCAAGAAAGCAAAGGCAAGGCTAAATGGAGTCTTTGTTGAGGTTTGACCGACAAAGTTCAACAATGGGAGTTCGTACTTGTTTGTCTTGTACGTGCAGTCCATAAACAAGATTTGGTGAGAGCATCTTGCCAATTGCATTAATTCCGGATGGGCTATTATAATATGTCTCATCTTACCATTGTCATACTTGTCCGCGAACATACTGTACCCATTTTCCTCCCCCAACTTCATAAGATGTTGCATGATTGAGGTATCGCCAATTGAATCCCTTTTCATTCTTGCTCTTTCGTTGTAAACGTTCCTCAATCCCGACACGTTTTGGGGGTAGACATGCTTGATGTTACGAAGGATTTGAGATGGAGTCATATGATTATATGTCATCCCAACCACCATTACGCGTTCAACTGGTTTCAACCTTGCTGCGTCTGCATGGCTAAGTAAACTCTCAGGAGGATCGTGGTTGTGACTACCGCATACACTTTCTTCAAAATGAACTTCTCTTGATGGTTCTTGTGAAATTGCACCTTAAAAGGGCAGTTTGTCTTTCTTGTTCGAGTTTTATTAGTCCTGTCCGTCTTTCCTTGATACACCCAGCCCTTCTTCTTATGACTTTTGAACACCCCACTTCGAGCACAAACCATTTCAAAGCTATTGGCTTCAACTCTCTTGTTCTGAACTACAACGCACATTATCTTTGCCGCATGTTCTTTAAACCAAAGCTTTGCTGCTTCTTTATCTTTCCATGTCTACACAGAGGCATGTCACACATTAGAGAAAAATTATTATGATCCCACCATAATACACAAATTTTTGTAACTCATTAAAACCCACCAGTGTATTAACATATGGCATGTAGTGGTCTGAAGTATCTTCCCGCCAATATAAGTCATCGGCTTCAGGGAAGTATTCCAATACTCGAGGGACAGTGACAATCTGTTGTCAAAAAACACCAAATAAATAAACAAATAAATATTTTTCGTCTGGAAATAACCAGCCGAGAACACTTAATGGCAGAACTATCGGCTGTAATTGAAACACATAATCCAGACGATAATGAACTTGGCAAAATTTACGCACAGAAAACTTAGCCGATATCAACAATTTACAGCCAACAATTTTTTTCCACAAAAATTTTGTGTTACAGAATCGTCTGGGAATTGAAAAAACTAACAGCCGAAAACTAAAGTATCGTCTGGTTTTTATTCCAACATCTGGACGAAAATGACTGTACGGCCAAGATTTCCCCAAATTCTAGAATTCTCGTCTGGATTAAGAACAAATCCAAACCGAAAATAAGGTTTCGGCTGGATTCTGGGTAATAAACGAGCCGATAAACACTTCTGGAACACACAAAAAACAGATTTTTTTACGTGATTTTAAAGATTTGAGCACAAATAAAGGCATACCTGAGTGTTTTCTATAGTTGATCCGTCATGTACTGGGGGAAAGTGTTCATAATCTTCAGGATTGAGCTCCAAATTATGAAGAATGTCATCGTGTGTGCCTATACACACTTTATCATCAAAGAAATTGTACATACCCTCATCGCCTCTAATGGTTCTTCGAATCGGAATTAGGTGCTGAGTAGAGGAATCTCCTACCTCCATTTCGGAGTTTGATTCACTCATTTTGGTTGAGTGAATCAAAAGTTGGGTTTTTCTCTATGCTTCTTCTTCTTTTTCACTCCTCACTCAAAAAACACAACATACACAAACAAACCTAACACAAAATCATGTTTCCTTTTATCCAATCTTAACAACTAATGATTACACTAATCTAAGTTTAACAACTAATCTATGTTTAGTTAAACTAATCTGATTCATTAGTTCTAATTAAATAGGGATATTTTGGTATTTAAGAAAATATGTCGGATAAGGGGTTTTAGAAAAAGCTTAGAAATAACTCTATTTTGTTTTATTATCCGGTCCCCTGATCATTTCCTTCGGCCCCCAAATCAGCCTTTTTTTTTAATTCCGTGTAAAGGTTGCACTGTATTTTGTATCTTCACCAAACATACCAGCGTTAGATTCAAGTATTCAATTCCACACGGGTCATCAGTATTTGATTGTCGCAAGTCCATCCAATAAGGCTCTTTTCCTAGTAAGGAAAATAAGACAGAGAAATGATTTTTGCAATGCTAGGGCATCTTTGACATTTTTGAAGGACATATAAAGTTGACAAATTCCAACAGCTGACCACATAGGTTTCGTATTAACACTATCAATATACAACACCAGTCTTCGCAGGTACAGATTATAAAACAGAAAAATATTCCAAAGAAATTTAGGCCCAGATTTCAACCAAGTATTTTTAACCAAACCCATCTGCACCCTCACTATCATGCAGCTTCTACGACCGCCGATAGAAATATCTTACGACATCACCATCTCCGACATCACCACTCTGCTCACGAAAATGACTTGCAGTTACACTTCAAAACTGCCAACTTTCCAAACCCACAATTTAAAAAACCCTCTAAACTATCTA
This sequence comes from Papaver nudicaule, assembly GCA_023529015.1. NCBI lineage: Eukaryota > Viridiplantae > Streptophyta > Magnoliopsida > Ranunculales > Papaveraceae > Papaver > Papaver nudicaule. The sequence goes on from JAJJMA010344960.1 coordinate 7,571, forward strand.
CGCACACAAACCTGTATCCTACCTTAAAAAGAGGGACCTCTACATATTTGACATTAAATGTTTCCCAATCAATGATGACTCGTTGGTTACTGTACAACAATTCCACTCATTCGACATGATTGACATACCCTTTGTCCAGACTCGTTAAGCGATACAAATGGTCATTGTTGTGGCTGTTCACTTGAACCTGCAAACAAATGAGTAGTCAGCCAATTCAAATTGAGAAACTACTGTAAAAGAAGATGGACGATTGAAATATAAATGACGACTGCCTGAGGAAGTAACTGTTACAAAAGCAAATTAGATGGATATATTATAAAAAGTATAAAGAAATCAAATTTTACAGGCATGACATAACATCAAAAAAAGAATCGTTATTTTTGCCAATGAAGTTTAAAATGTTAACTGATGAATTATTTTTCTCCACATGATGGCATTTATTTAAATATAAACTCCAAATTTCACCACTGATGACTACATATAATCTATTAAAGAGATGCTCCCAAATTTACTATGTTGGCATGGTGTACCAAAGTATAATTACTATAAACAACTATCTGTTCACCAAATATATGATGTACACTTTATGATATACTACTGAAATGGAACTATACTTTGTTAGATAAGCCGTTTTAATCAACCAATGTATATACATTAAGTACATAGTGCTTATCCTTAAAATGTGAAACATGAATTTTAAGGTCAGCAAATGTAACTTGACCAATGAGAGAATGCGAAGAAAAAAAAACATAATTATGATTTCAAAGAACGTTAAATTGGATGCAATTGCAAAAAAAAAAAAAAAATATTGTAAATATAAGGGAGTCAGAGAATAAGAACTAATACACTTGCTTTTGATACCATGAGACTAATGAAGAAAGTCTGCATTTTCCTCTTCCTTAATTATTCACAGGGAGACCTACAAACTCCATTCCTGCATTACCATGACAAAAATCTTTCTATACAAATAATCGGATGGAACATAGAATTATAAAACCGAAAATCACTATACCACGGAACGAAAAGTTCAGTTGTTGAAATTTTCACCTGTCCATACTAAATATGAACAATTTTACTCTTATCACGAACCGGTGCCAGGTCAGACGATACTGCTTAAAATTATTGAGATTTCTGGATTAAGTCAACCTACAAAAAACAACAATATAAACAAAAAGTTAGAACTTCACAATTGTTCTTCTCCTCATCAAGAATTTGCAGATTTCCCATAGTTATAGCAGCTCCAGCAGCTGCTATAATATTAGCACATACTGAGAGTTGATGCTCCAATCTTCAAACAAATACCAATTTAAAAAAAATCAGCCTTATAAAACATTGAGGAACAATGTATGAAATCTGAATACTGTCACTAAAAATATAAGGAATTTGAATAGGCAAGAGTTTTGTTTGTTTTCCATACACTAAAAGTATGATAAAAATTAACCATCAATGAAGGAAAAAAATACTTATTACCGCCCTACAATGCATAATAAACCTGCTAAAAAATATATCGATCAGCTCAACGTTAAATTAAGAGCACAAACGTGCATAAGATTAGTTCTAGCTATTTAGTCGTGCCACTTGTAAATAAAGAGGAGAAACGTTCATAGATTCTAGGAAGTATATAAAAATCAATGTGTATTTCATGCACATCGATCACAAACTTGAGAAAAAAGACAGATGTATATTTCATGCTAATGCTTCTTCAATTTTGGTAAATCAATCTCAAGAACACCAGACAGTGTCTTAGAGCTTCTAGGAGCTGAAAAAACAGAGCCAAGGACATCTGCTGAGGCAATACCAACTCCACTCGCAAAGGACTTCCTCTGAATGGGCAGACAAAATTCAGAGTATTACACAAACCAACAAAAAAAATGCAATTTTTCTCGAAGATGGGCTAGTGGTTGCCATTTTAATTCCCAATAAATAATTCATTCAAGAACCAAATGATTTGGAGACAATCAGCATCTAGGGCTTTGCCTACAAATCTAGGTCTAAGCCTGATGCAGAAAGATAACTTATTTTTGTTTTCAAAAGTTGAGAATATCAAAATTCATTGGTGAATTCCATATACTTTCTGATTATACTATGTAATCACTGAAGGTACCTATTTATCTATCCGATCTTTGGAGATAATCCATCAAGTTTACCAGCCCTGCCAATTTGCGACAAAATCTAAAAGTTAATTTTTCACTGAAGTGAAAATTCTGGAAATGCACTGAGAGAGGCAGTTATAACAGAGAACCATGAAATATACCTGATGCGTTTCCTTGTATTTGTTGTCCCTCAATCCAACAGCTACGAATCTAGCCACGATTTTTTTTTCAAATGTGTGAACAACATTGAAAAGTTTTATCATTGACCTGCACCAAAGTTTACCCAACATCATGGATATTAGGTACCTACAACCATTCAAACCCACCAAAACAAATCCGTGATAAAAAAAAAAAATTAATCTCACGGACATTCATCAATATGATTTTTTCTATGACATCAAGAAACATAAACAAACAAAAAAAAATCAAAGCAACAGAAACCTACAAACACTATGAATTTTGTGACGGGTATTTACCTTGGAAATCAAGATGGGTGTTATTCCAATTTCAACCTACAATAGACGTCAAATTTTGACATTAGAAAGATCAGAAAGAAGATGATCGGACTTTAAATCACTATCAAAAAGAAACTTAATCCTTTCGATATATCTAAAATTCTAAAACCCTGGGTTGATTTGATGGTGAGAAAATGCGAAAAATAAATTTGAGAGACACTGAGAGAGGGATGAATTCCAACCTGCAAATGGATTTCCAGGTTGAGGAAGGGAGAACCCTATTCCTAATAAAGCAAATCAAATCAAATGAAAAAACATGTAAAATCAAAAGATAAATAATCATTGTAAGAAAACTCAATCATACCTTTGATTGAATCGCTTATAATATAGCTAAGAAGTAAATCAAAACTAAAAGGTTGGAGTTTTGTACTGACCCATCTAATCTCTCATCTCTATTTCGGTTTCAAATAAGATGGAAGAGAACCGATTAAAAAAAAATAATGGAAGAGAAAAATAAGAAAGAATAAATGCAGGAGGAAATGAGGCGTTACGGGCCGTTTCGTGCGCGCATTGAAAAATAGTGATCCATTGACTAAGAATGTAAGAGGAGTGTGATTTAATTTTTCTTAGGCAAAATAATAGAAATTTCTGAGAAATTCGAGAGAAAGAGAAAGAGGAATTATAACCTGCAAATGGCCAAAGGGGAGGAATCGAGATTGGATTTGCTCATAACGAACTTAAATGGTAGAGGAAAAATGGGAAGAAAATTTGGGAGACATTAAGAACGTGAGAGGAAAAATGGGAAGAAAATATTGGAGACAGTAGAAGTTAAATGGCGTGTTTAATGCCGTCTTAGACAACAAATTAGGAAAATTTTGGAGTTTTAATCTGAGCCGCTCTTTGTCCCCCCGAAATACGGATGCCGTCCATTGGCAAAAACACCATTGGGGCTTATAATATAGATTTGTGTATCTAAATTCATGTCTTTACACTTATGTTTACACCATATAAATATGTTTATTATCCTTATAAATTGGTTGTTTTGTACTAAGATCCCTAGGATACATTTTGGTACAAACAGTTTGGCGCTAGAAACAGGGACGATTAAAACAACTTCAGTTTGCTTATGCTTTGGAGGTCCGAAAAGAAAGACCTATGAGTTTCGGCAGCAGATTCTATGCGAATACAACAACAAGTCCTACGAGTTCAGTTACTTCAGTAGTTGGACCTGTTGGGTTTAAAGCTTCCAAGGGTATTATCGTCAACATCAGGCAAGTTGCAGACAATAAACAAAGTTCAGAGACAAGGAAAAAGGGGGAGAAAGCAAAGTAGATCCAAAGTAAAGCAACATAAGTTTTTCTGCATCTTCCTTCGAGTTCTCACAGACGGTATAAAGTGCAAGTTGATGTTTCAATTGGAGTAAAGAAGGAATGGTAAAAGAAATTTGCAGGAGCAACTCATTTTAGAGCAATTATCTCAGAGAGCTACTTTACCAAGTTCAATAAACAATCTCGATGTAAAATTTTGCAAAGTTGGGAACGAAGCTGCCAGCCCAGCCACACCTCGGGGTTTTCATCAGTTCATGATTGAAAATGGAAAATTGAAAATTATCTTATAACATGTATGGGTTTGGTGATTGAATGATAGATTTGCAGGGATGGAATTATATTAGATCAGAGGACCAAGATAAACTCATCACTTCATAGCTGGAGCAAATCAGCCCGCACCAATTTTGAACACAACAAAGGGGGCATCTCATAAACCTAGCCAAAGAAATAGAGGAATACGATTACAGAAGAGTTTTGCATCCAATGACTCGATGATTTTCAGCTAAAGGAATGTATGAAATGTTGATTGTGCTTGTTGAATGAATGATAATATTGCAGGAAAGGAGTAGGGATAAAGGGAGCAACGAATTAAACTCACCAATACAACACCAGGATAATGCACAGAATGTGTTTGATGTTGCGCCAGAAAGAAATGGCAAAGCTAACCAGAAATTGCGCTCATACCACCAGTTCCAGTATACAGAAATTGAAGATAAAGATGGGAATGTCTACCTTGCAATGAATCATGAAAGGGGTCAAGCTCAGATTTTAAAGCCTACGACAGGAAAAATGTGTTTTAGCCTTGTTTTTGACTTGTGCAGGTTCATAGAGTATAGGCGGGTTGCCTAAGCATTGGTACCTACCACACTTCTACTACGTACAGGCTTTCCCTCACCTGATGACTGCTCTTTTCCGAGCATGATGATGCTAAAGCCGTTTCGACGCTGCAGAGAAAGCCTCACTGCTTGATGCAACCAATGTCCCTCATTGCCTATGTTTCTGCTCCAACCCGCACCTGTTGTTGTTCCGAGTCATTACCACTACTTGGTGTTCTCGCTAAATTGCAGACAAAGCCTCACTGCCAAAGAGCCGCACTAAAAGAATCCCAACTCGAAGTTTCTCCTACCACGCTCGTAGCGATGTTACTGCTGCTCTTCACCTTCATGACGCTCCCACCTTCTGCTCTGCTGATCTCACTCAAAGCCGTGTTGTATTGTGTACCACTCGTCTCACTTTCAACTCACTCTACAACAGCCAAAAGAAGCTCAAAGGGAGTCCAATGCCGCTGGTAGTATGGTGATGCCAAAGCTCCCGCCCGCACCTGACTGCGTACCAACCAGTTGCACACTTATTCTATCCCCCACTGCAACCAAAGCTGCAGAAGCTCATTAATTTACTGCTCACACTCTTGTTGCTGCGTACCCATTCTTGCTGGAGCTACAGAAAGAATGCACACCTTGGTCAGGATGGGGTACTATATCACCAATGGAATACCTGGTGGTCAACAAACCGATGGCAATAATCCACACTGTTGGTACTGCTTACCTAATGGCACTGCCAAAGCTGCTGCAGAAGCAATCCGCACCTACTCGATCTATGTAAAGAATGCATACCATGGTCAAGGGCACTATTGTTGCTCCAACCCTCGCTGCCAACTTCAATTTCATATCTCGATTCAGGCCACGCAAGCTCAATATCATAGATAAGATTTACATTTTCTTTTGTTCCATAATGATATTTTTATAGATTAGTATGATAGGCTGGCCTTCATTTCAACTATAACTACCACGGGTATTTATACTCGGTGCCATAAGCATGATTTTTCTTCTAATTGGCATAGGGAGCATCTTCGGTTAATCACCTCTACATTTGTGAATATTAACATATATGATCAAAAGCTTAGCTAAGGGACCAGTCTCACTTCACAGTAGGTTGCTTTGTTTAGGTCCTGTAAATACTCAAGTAATGTCTAAGCTCTTATACCTCTATTCCATGCTAGTATGTTCTACTGAGCTAGTTAGTTACAATGATGTAATTAAGCTTCACTTATAATTAAGCTTCACTTGAAAGTTGTTCCTTCTTACATTACTGGGGCATACAAAGAACGGAGTTATACTCAAAAAGAATTGACTACACAAGGTGAAGGAGGTACTATATTTTGATCTTGAGCAGGTGTATTATGAATGGCGCTTCTCGTATAAAGATTTTTGATACTCGCCCTCACTGTTGCAGCTCCCACACATCTCGTATTAAAGAACCAACCTAAAAAGAAAGGGTAAAGCAGGGGTTAACATTTTTAATGAATGAAATTAATTTAATATGCCTGAAATGTTGTATGAATGCAGGAACGAAGTTGAAGGGAAAATCTTTCACTATTTTGTGCTCTCACCTAAAAAAATGACTCAATGCTTGATGTCCTCACTCACCCCTCCTGCAACATTCTCTGAATTCAAAAACGACAAACAAACAACAAGGACTGATACCAGGGGCATGGAGAACGTAAGAACACTAGCTGAGAACAGACGGATATATGCAAAGATTGGACTCTATGGTCATGAAGGACGTACTCACCACATCCACGAGTCAAAGTTGCTCCTGCACGCATTTCCTGCCAAAGAAGTTAATGCGTGATGAAAAGCCTGGGGGTCTGAAAATCTTTCAGCAAGGATTTCTGTCAATAAGGGATGCAGAAACACGCAACCGAAGAAATATCAACAAACCGATGCTGAGAACAAGATTTTCACTATGCTGAGCATGCACCTAAAGACGCAACAAACTGATGCTCCTGCTACCCACTTGGCTACTCTTATATGTCCAAGGGAAAGAAGTAACCCTCACTGCAGAGAAAGCCCTACAGCTAATGCCAAGGACTTCACCAACTTAAAGCTGCTTCAAGCCTCATTATTGACAAGCCATACACTCCTGCCTTCATCAATCTGAAGATGCTTTTACCCACACTGTTATGAATGGGTGATACATGAAAAGAATGATTACGAAATGATGATAAAGTGTGCTTTGTTCTAACTTTATACAGGTACAATTTGACCAAGGTAGCCTGCACCAACCAATGTAAAGCTCCTGCCTTCATCCAAACTCCTGCACTTGTGTCTGCCAAGGAAATACCAATAACTACTGCTGTTGTCTCTGCCGCTGTGAAGTACAATTTCTGTCTCAAGTCAGAGTCACCAACACCGCCTGATGATGTTAATGTTAAAGACGTTGTAAGAATAACTCATTGCAAGTTATTTTCGCTACTCAAAAAGCTAATGTTGCCATACTAATGGCAGGGCAGTTTAAAAAAAATAAAAATAAATAAATAAAAAAAATAAATGACTTGTACGGATTCGAACCTAAGACCATTAGCTCCTATGCTAAGGCGTGAACCACTACACCAATCCTTGGTTACTGACGAATGGAAGGGTGTGGCCTATTAAAGAACTGACGAAATCCTTGCAGATAAAACCTCACGGCATTGAGTACAAAACTTTACTATCAACGTGCTCTCAATGTGAAGAAAGTCTCACTACAAAGGAGCCGCAATGTGCTATAACCAAGCTCCACTAAGGAAAAGCTCATATCCTCAACAAGCCCAGTAACCAATGCTCCTGCTACATGAATAGAGCACTGCTGCTACGCCTTCTTGCAGAGAAATGCAAAGAAGCATTTGCATTTTGTTTATTATTACATATGAAAGATCATTTACATGTGTTTATTATTACATTTTGTTTATCATTTACACTATTATTTATGTTGTGTACAGCTTAACTATTTCTTAAGTCATTAACAGGATTATTATCAGCAACGAAGTGTGAAAGATCATTTCCTACCTCACTCAAGCCGTGGAAGATATGCACTTTCCAAGGGACGATATAAGCACATCTCTTTGAGGAAACCAACTCCCAACAAGGAAGCTAAGAAGATAAAGGAGAGCCATATCATTACAAGCCACAAGGTGGA
>JAJJMA010344988.1:0-18573 GCA_023529015.1 Papaver nudicaule
AGATGAATGCTGGTGTCCCTTGCTCAACAACTTTTTTTGTATGAATTAGTTACAGGGTCAAGTTATAGTAAATTGGCGGTAGTCAAGTACCAAATCAACTCAGTGTAAGTCAATAATCACAACTAAAATAGTTTCCCACCCTAAACCAAAAATTCGAAATTTAAAATTCAAAGTGAAGTCGAATAGTTTTCGCACCAAAATTTATATTTCAAATATAAGCTTGCCAGTTACTAAGCTATTTGCCCCAAGAAAGTTAGTATAGCTTCTTCGAATTCATCGAGAATGAAAAGTGTATCAGTATCACAAAGGTTCATTTGGAAGGTTTTGAACTTCACTACCGGTAATCAAGATGGAAATTTCTACAATGTTTTCTCAGTCAGTGATTCCAATTGACATTGATACTAATATTCCAATTCTTATTGATATAGCTTAAATGAACCTAGCAACAAGTATTAGACTCATGTTTGTAGATTTATTAATTGTACGTAGTATTTAATTAGTGTGTTAATTTTTGTAATGTTATTAATATCATAATTTCATATGCTACGTCTTATTTTGCATAAGCTAGGAATGATCAAGAGCGTTGGGGTAGTTTATGTAACTAATTATTGTCTGAATGATGTAGATAATAAGACGAGGGATAACAAAAAAAAAACAATAATATAAAGATAAGGATAAATCACCAAAATAGAAGAAATTGTTTTAACACAATTCCCCGAAAAATCAATCTCTATAATACAGATAGAGATGAGGTTCCACTACAAGTGCTCTTAGAAAATTGGAACTTCAGTGTTGTTCATTCCATTATTTAATTGTTTTTTGATTGTCCAGTGAAGACCTTATTCTTATTTGGGTTTTTAGCAACTCTTCCTTGGTTTTACATCCCCTCCGCGGATTCTCTTGGGTTTAGTGTTGTTAAAATAGTGGTTCAGGGGTGTGGTAAGTGGGGGCAAGGAACCCAAATTTTCCTTTGATTGATCACACTTTGTTGATATGAAACTACCTTCTCAAGGGAAATTCTTTTCTTCTTTGATTCCTTTGATGGACACGACGCTTCAATCTTCCTGATGACCTGTTCAATCCTCATTTTTTTCCCTTCAACTTTTGACCTTCTAGCTGCAATTATCTCTTCCACTACATCAAATAAGTTTCATCAATGTCTCACATGTTGCCATTTCAGCCTCCTGAAAATAATCATAAATTGTTTTTTTAGGTTACTGTTAATAAAAAAACAAAAAAGTTGTTCTAAGATTATACTTCAAAGTGAAAGTAATTTACGAAGATACAATTTATTCGATAGCTACACACACCCTATTACTCTTTTATTTATATTACAAGATTATTTGATCTTGGTTTACAAAAATATATTATTAGATCTAGGCTTTACATAAGTCTTTATTATTCTCTTAAGGTTTGTAGGAGATTTTAAAGAGACTATAACGTTAATTTATATTTTTTTTTGTTTTTGTTTTTGTTTTTGTTTTTGTTTTTGTTTTTGTTTTGTGAAGGTTAAATACTAAAACACTACTGCCACAGTGGTCGACCGAAGAAATACGAAACATGACTCGATGTGTGCCCATTACCCAATAATGTGTGACTGGAAACTCATAGATCCCTTTGCAATTATTCGAATCCAACTGGTACGATTCAATGAAACATTAAGAACCATGCTTCAATCTCCAACACCCGGTATCCAGAACTAGTGGTACTGGCTTGCTATTTTTGCTCAGTTTTGCACAATTGCTGCACAATTGGTTCAGGAATTATGTCAAACACCTGATATGCATGATTGAAACTAAAAATTGATGAGTTAACTTTATTTTGATCCTGAACACAGCTCCTTCCCCGCATAATTGCGTTGAAACATAATTGTCATCTGAAAATTTTAAAACACAAATATTGTTCAGAACTGCAAAATTGTGAAGGGCTATCGACAAAAATTTAAAATCGTGTCATTAGGACCATGGCACAATTCAAAACTGAAAGTAATGTCCATTATAAGAACCAATAGTTCAGTGCTGGAGAGATGAAACAAATGAAATTTTCATCTAAACTGATAACAAACATCCCCTAAAATTCACCATTTTAAACTTATGGACCCTAACACATTAACTTGTACAGTAATTTTCTTAAAATAGGTAATTAAGAACACAACAAAGTATAGATTGAGATGATTTTGCTCTTACGTTAACACCACTACCATGATTATAATCACTTAATGCTTTGAGCTTAGAAGAAGTCTCGTTCACCAATTGTCCAATCCTTTGTCTTGTACTATGTCTACAATCTACCAAACGAAAATTCAGTAAAATTGATGATAACAAAATCTAAGTACTGATTTGAGAAAAAGAAACAAACAATATTGAACTCACAGCTTCTGGCGATGTTCATGAGTATCTTTAATGGTTCCAACAACATCAACAAGTCTGCTAAAACCATTAACAGATGTATTTACCTTAGAGATTCTTGCGTCGCACTAGCTAATTGTTGCAACCGCTCTTATTTTACGCGCCTTTTTTTAATCCCGTAACAATCAGATATTCACATTATTCTTTCGAAATTAAACATGGGATAGAATTGAACGCTCTTCTCACTTTATCCTTTGATGGACATGACGCTTCCATTTTCCATCGGATATTCACTTTTACGCGTCGTGATAGTGCCACAAGTGTCATACCGGATCTCTTTGTGGTTCCTATATTCACCACGACCTGATCAAGAGTCAACCCCTGACTTTTGTGAACTGTTATTACCCAACATAAGATAAGTGGTAACTGAGTCCGCTGGCATGTCACCCCGTAAGATGATATCCATCTTGTTGTGATTGGAACGATAGGAATCAAAGTTGATTCTTCGTACACCCTTGGACCGATATACTTGTCGAATTCGGCCATAACAACAATAGGCATACCTATGGGTGATTTCTCTTCTTCTGCACATATAATGTCCTTAGCAGTTGATGTTAAACCATTAGCCAAACCAAGTTGAGTGCAATAATTATTACGCAACATCACCCTTGCTTGCTTTGACAGCAACAAAATATCTTGTAACCCTTTTGCCTCATCAGAATTTTCTTCTTTAGTTGTTGCACGGTTATTCTTTGATGGGATACGCACAATAGGAAACCAAGCTCTCTGAGGCGTTGAAAATTATAATCGGCATCATCATCTTTAGTGGGAAACAGACGAACAACATGCTTGAAGTTGTCTTTCTCTTCGACTACCAGGGTCCCGTAGCTCCTAACGGAAAACAGATTCCAATCGGCAACAGTGGACTTGCCATCGACGAGTACAATAGAGACATTTCCCAAAAGGTTCGCTGATTGAAAAAATGTCTCTTAATCGCAGATCGATATTTGCAAGCATTTTTCTGCCGATCATGCTGTACTCGTCAATAATTATCAGCTTGGTATCTTTGAAATCAACCTGTGTGCGTCAACATCGAAATAAAATGCAAGGTTCTAGATAAGTACATCATGTTGTAATCACATGGTTCTTATGTATCAAAATGCTATAAAGCTATTCTTTCGTGACTACAATACAAGTATGAAATACATACATATTAAATCAATTTCTTATGTATGATTGGCTCTATTCGTGATAGTTAAGAGATATTCTCCTCACTCAAGCCACGAGATAGTCAGTTCAATGGTTATAGTTCTGTTACAAGACTTGAAGTTAAACTACGCAACCTATATGATAATAAGAAAAAGTGGCTAGTTGGCTACTAATATGTGGTTACAACATGTCAGGCAGAGCAACACTGACCCATATCTTAAAAGAGCAACAACTAAGTCTATTCTGCAATACAATCCTAACCAACACTGATCGATATTTACCTGCATACGTCTGCATCTTTATGCCTACAGCTTCTTGTACGACTGGTTCATATTCGCTGTGATGGTGAGTTCGTGCTGAATAGTTGAACCTCTAATGTTGAATGCGGCTACACAGGTGAGAGCCATGATCTTAACAGACTTATCGTTGCTGAACAGTTCCCTCGTTGAATGAACCATAGCATTTATAAGAGCTGACTTTCCCGTGCCTGCCCATCCAGGAATAATCAACCAAATAGTTGATTCTGATCTCAAAGATTCCATAACCAGATCAAGTGCGACTTGTTGCTGTCTTGACAGAGCAATGAGAGAAGTACATGAACCAGAAACTGAATGTATCTCTTGCACAGTTTGTCTTAAAGTGTGGATGAATGCTTTCTTCTCGTGAATGGAAGGGTAGTCCAGTAACCCTTTTGACTAGTCATGATTGACATCAATGTCCCGCAAACCTAAATCAGTATCCTTTAATGCCTTAAAATTGGGTGTCATAGCTGCTGCAAGCATCCATTCCTCTAATTCCTCATCTTCTGGATGCGTTTCGTCCTCTAATTCATCCTCAACCATGCCAAGATCTACTGACGGATTTTCAGTGGGACGGATGAGTTCAACATAACATTCTGACCACGTCCAAAATTTTCCTTTCTCTTCTTCAATACTCCTGTAATGGCTATCCAATAATACTAGTTGTCTGCAAGAGAATTCCCAATGATCAGTATCTGACATGATTTTTTCCCACTGAATTCAGGTAAAATCCTAACAACATGCTCAACACGGTGTTTACACCACTTTCGACGAGCATAATAGTGTTTATTTGCCATTTCCATCGACGCCATCTGCTCACAGTCATCCATTATTGTCAAATATCTGGAAAAGAAATTCGGGTCAGTTATCCCGTGCTCTCCATCATCATGACTTTGATTCTTACACAATTGAGAGGATAACAACCAACTTTCATGACTCATATTAACAAAACAAACTTTCTTGACGAGTCTGTCATATTCCAACCCGTTAGCAAGTGGCACACCTCTTGGGCAGATACATCTCTCTCCGATGCATTCTTAATTAACAGTCTTTTTATCGCAAATGTTGAGTCATGGCAAAGTCGTAGTGGATCATCAATAATTCCTCGTAGAGTGTCGATGAAATTCTTTGATGCTGGTTCGGACTTTGATGCATACTTGGCGATATAACGGGTAACGGATTCCATGTTGTTACATCAGACTAGTCGATGTTTGTTCTCCATGTTTGTAGAACCGCTCGATTGTGAGAATTCAACCATGCATCATTTCTCCGGACAAAAAATCTGTACATGTTGCTATCAGGTGGTTCTTCAACAAGCTTAGAATCATCTAAAAGCTTCATTCAGTATTTGATCTCGCCTAGTAATCTTGCTTTTTCTCAAATAGTAACTACCACATTTTGTGTGTCGCATCACAAAATTAACCAAAGACGCATAATCATTCTCATCAGCTTCTAGATTTGAAGCCAAGGAAATTTTTTGTGCTCACGGATGGTATTGTATGTGATTCTGAAACTGGGGTCTGGATTTCATGTGCATATGATGTTGTCAAAATATTCAATAATCATACGACGTACTTGAAAATAGGCAAAGTTAGTATACCTATGTTTTTTTTAATTCCTGCACAGGACATAAAGATCAAGAAAAATCAAATTGTTTGTCTTTCTGATAGCACTATAATTCTAACCCATTATTCATCCTAAAACATACTCATGTTTCATAATTATCATCACCAGATAAATCTTTGGGAACTTTCTAAACCCATCTATTGACTGATCGTGCCACATGAAATCCCTAATGAACCATCGTTGTTTAACACAGGAAATCCCTACTTCGCCATATTTGGTTTACATAAGTAATTCTCAAACAGTTCACCATAACATTACTGATGACTGACAATTATGTATTGTTCATGTGAATTGATTCATTGCCTAATGCCAGTGGCGAATCCAGGGCAATAGTTTAGGGAGGGCATGTTTTGTTCTTGAAGTTTACTGTATACAATGAAATTTTTCATAAACCAATGTAAAAAGCTAAGTCAAAATAGTGTAATGGTCATTGAGATAAAAACACCTATGTTATATGGTGTTTAAAGGAAACTATTCCCCTTTCCAACAAATGAGGAAACTAAAATGTTTGATTCTAGTTATGCCTCCGAATTTTGTGGTATACAAAGATATACGGTAGAGTTAGTTTTAAAACTAAATAGGGACTAAAATGTAGAGGAAACTAAAATGTTTGATTCTTTCCCCCTCTAAAAAAAATTTAGAGGGGGCTAGTGACCCCACAGGCCCCCCTTGGAATCGCCCCTGGTTCTTTCTCTTTAATTTCATGTGCTCACCATCCATCGAGATCATGGTTTCCGGTGCAGAGAGTTTGCAGCATCCTTTGCTATTTGTCATGTCAGTTTTTCAACTTTACTGACTTTGTTTTCTTGCCTTTGTGAACCTCTAACGGACCTTGGAAAGCATTCCTGGTTAACCTGCAGTGCGACTAGCTATCGAGACAGTGGTGAGAACCTGGAGAAGAACTAGTTATAGGAGAGGCTTGGTTTAGCTGGTGGAAAACTGAACTTGTAAACTGGATTTAGCTGTAGCCTGTAAGAAATAGAACTCGACCAGCACTTCTGAACCTGATTTGTGTTTGCCCAACACTTCTTTTAGCAGCTGGCTGCCCTGAGTAGTAGACCACGGGTGCTCCAGTAATTCTCTTTTGCACTCAAATGGCTTCCCTGGTTGTTGTTTGGGGCTGCCTCGAATAAGTTCTTGTTTTTATGACAAAGTAACATCATTTATTTCTTCTTCTTAAACAATTGTACCTGCAAATAAAAAACAACGTTATGTAAAGAATTTATGAGGCATTAATGAGACATAAGTGTATGAATAAGGTACTATTGAGTAAGTGTTTTATGCACCCTATCAATTTCCCCCACACTTAGTCTATGCTTGTCCTCAAGCGAACTCCAAGCACAACAATTCCGTGAGAAAACAGTTGTACTTAAAGCTCGTAGCAAGTTTCTTCTTCTAATTCATGCACGTCTTCGAATAGCAAATATTTGTCTTGTAATGGTCTTCTCTCAAATGTGAGCTTATTTTTATTCTTATGAACTGACTCTTGCTCACTCCAACGATATGAGTATCTTCTTGCTTCAAAACAATGTTAAGCACCACTCCATGATTGTTCGTGGTTTCAAAACTTGTCAAACTGCAACCCAAATGTCTTCGAGTCTTCAACTGATTTTGCACGGTTCTTGCTTGTATATGAACTCTCAAAGCCTATCTTCACTAACTTGCACCCATTCTTCTTACAATTCTTGGAGTCTTCCTTGTTGTCATTTCATCTCTTCAATGCTCCGCATTCACAAATAAGTCAGCAACAACCATTCATGGACCTTCTTTCTTCCATGATCCTCTTGAGAATCGTCAATACTAACCAACCACCAACTCAAGCTAATGTATCTTCTTTTTGGCTTCAAAATGCTCTATAATCCCATTACACATCAACTCAATCAGGCGCAACAATGTCTTCAACTCAATTCAAATCAAGAGAACTTCACCACAAAGCACCATAAGTTCATCATGGTTTCTTCATTCTTTTTTTTTTTGTTTTTTTGTTTTTTTGTTTTTTTTTCTCAATTTTTTTTTGTTTGAAAGAGCACAAATATTAACTTACCTCTCCCCCACACTTGAACTCAACATCGTCCTCAATGTGAATTGACTCATCCAATGGAATTCGAGTACTGGTAAAAATACGGTGGGTTGACTCCCACAAAAAGAAATCGAATGGGTTGACTCCCATTAAGCACAATCATTGGGTTGCCTCTCAACCAGTGCCTCGTTTTACATCCTCAGTCCGACTTGGCAAATTGGATTCACCATAGACGAACAATCTAAAGATTTGTGGATTCGTCCATAAAACAATCTGCAATTCTAGTAATAGTCTCACAACAATGTTAGCATAACAAATAGATAATGAAACCATCATCACATAAAACTCACCCCCACACTTGGTTCTTTCTACACCCGAAAGTGTATAGGAGTCAAAAGTGGAAGGAATTTCTGTGGAAACCTTCACGACGCTAGATTCAAACATCAATGGTGGATACTTAGCTGCATGAAATTCAGTTAGAACTTTCGAAGCACATAATTCAAGTCCCAAATTAGGTATCTTCTTAAAAGTTGGTTTAAAACCACTTCCAATTTGGTAGGATCATCGTTAGATAGAGATTCATGTAAAGGGTTAGACAAACCTTGTACTTCTGAAAAATTCCATTGATTCTCTTATATCACAAGCATCATCAATATCATTGAAAATCTTTATCAACCATTCTTCATTAGTTTCTTCTTCAACCTGGGGGTCTTCTTCATCAGAATCGAAATCTGGTCCAAGTTCATCATCGTAAACCTTGTCTTTCGCAAAGAAGTCATAATCATCATCGCTTTT
Organism: Papaver nudicaule; assembly: GCA_023529015.1. NCBI lineage: Eukaryota > Viridiplantae > Streptophyta > Magnoliopsida > Ranunculales > Papaveraceae > Papaver > Papaver nudicaule. The sequence goes on from JAJJMA010344988.1 coordinate 8,298, forward strand.
ATAAATGACATAGGTTTTGCCATTAATAACTGTAGTGTTTCTCGATTCAACTTCTTCCTTTTGAATAGGAGAATGATCATTAAAAGCATGAGTTGAACTAGATACTTTGAAATCATATGATGTAAAAGAAGAGAAATCGGTGCTCAAAGCAATGCTCGGAAACATTAGAAGATAAAGAACTACTGAAGACAACCACATATAATAAGGGGGCAGTCATTCGGTTCAGTTAGCCAGTACTGACGCACCAGAAATCATCCATTCAAGGTTGTCACTACCTTTTACAACTTAAACAAACAGAGAACTTGGTCGGGTCAGTCACGACCAGTTCATTCTTCAATTTCAGTTCTAGACTAATAATGCACATCATTTCTGGCCGTTATCTAGCCATGGGTTCAATAAAGAGTCTGCCAAGGGTGAATGAGAGGATCGAATACAAGTAAAGACAAGAGAGAAATGAATTGGGGTTGTGAATTAATGACCGAGAGGACAGATGAAACCAAGCAACCAAGACCACCACTGCACCAACTTTGCCGTCAACTGGACCATCTGATGGGTTCTAACAATGGGTCAGTGAGAAATCTGAAGACAAGATGCTAATGGAGTTTAGTTTGAACCAGAAACAAAGAAATTGATCTCGGGTTCAGACCAGGATGAAGAACTTTCATCCTCATCTTCATCTCCAGTATCAAAACTACGTTGGAATTCCATACGCATGGCGCTTATGATTTCTTGAAGAGTCTCTTCTGTTGCCCCGTCTTTTGCTAACCGATCATACATTTTATCAAGTTTATTTATGTTAAACTATTTTCTTTCCTTACTCACAAGAATGTCTCTAGGAAATATATGTTCTCGTTGAGTGAGTGAATGATCAATAATAAGAGGCACAAAAGTATTCGTGTTGATCATTGAGACATCCGGTTGGTTGTTGTAAGATTGAGTTTAAAAGTTTAATTGATGTTCATAGAACTCATATGAGTTATATCGAATAGGAAACATCACAACTGAATTTTGATACCTGAAATAAGATTCTCAAATAAAAAATATTAGTAGAGGAAAGAATAAATGCAAGTGCAAAAATATAAATCAAATAACAACTTAAACAACCGCTCCCCGGCAGCGGCGCCAGTAAATTATGTAATTATTTTCTTCCTTATAAAACGATTGAAACAAAGTTTCAAAATTCTATAGAATAGTTGTACTTTTCTTAGTGCTTTTAATGCAACTTACCAACTTGTTTTCCAATATATTAATGCTTTCAATAACTATGCGGGTCTTGCGATAATATTAGTTGTTTCCTCTATTTGCTTAATCAACTAAAACTTATTTGGTTATTGTTATTATTTTTCTTGTATTTAACCTTCAAAATAAAAAAGATATAAATTAACATGATAGTCGTCTCTTTAAAATCTCTTACAAACCTTTATTGGTTGACATCAAATTACAGAAATAACAATCTAAAAATATAATAAAGACTTTCTCAATCAAGTATTGACGTTATACCATTAAATGCTCAATTAAGTACTGACGCTAGACCATCAAATGGTCAAAGGTTTAGAAAAACAATGGATGAGATATTGTTGTGTGCATTGCAAAACGAAGTTCCCAGATATGTCACCTGAAGGGATCTGTACATTTTGTAAGAAAGACTAAGAGAGTCACTCAAGAGTTTTGTTGTTTAGTAAAGACAATCAAATGGATCCAGGAGATGTGCCGGACGAGCTATCCCGTTTAACCGATTTTGAGAAGATATTGATTGCTCATGTCCATCCAGTAATGTCGGTGTACCGAGTCAAAGGCCAACAATATAAATATGGTGGTAATTTTATTAATTTCGTACATGATGTGAATGCGATTGCTAAAGTACTTCCATGTAAACCTAAAGATATATCAGCAATTTTGGTTGTGAAGAGAATTGGCAATGTATCAACGAAAGAGTTTATAGTGCGGCGGGAGAATGTGCAACAATCTTTGATGTGGTTGAAAGCAAAACATAAATACTGTGAGGATATAGAAATTAGCGACGGGAACATCGTGCTTTGCCTGAGGAAGGTTCCATGTGACCTTCCAGTTATGGATGAAGATATTGGCCAACATGGAAATGATGGTTCTTCCGGCGGTAACATCGAAGATGATGGTATGATGGACCTCTAGAGTTGCAAGATCAGAGTGTCAGTATCAATGAGTTTGAAACTGTAGGCACAATTAGATTGACGGTGCAACCAGATCAGGAGAGACACATTAGAAGAGCTTTAGAAAAAGATGGGACAGATAAGACCAACGTGGATTTGTCATTTACTGGTCAAGTAATTTATGAGTTTACAACAAAAGGGTACATCAGCATGGCGTATCCGGCTTTATTTCCTGACAGTTCTGCAGATTTACGGCAACCAAGAGTTAGGAAAGTTCTTGAACGTCTGTATTTTCAGTACTTGATGAGATAACATGACGAGCGTTTCGCTCGTGACTCAAGATTTAGATATTTTTGCTTTGAATTCACTGACCAGGTGGCGTGCATTATCTTTAGGATTTGTCTACACTAACAAGAACCCACAAGATTCTGAACTTTCGATTGAAAGTATCCGAGAAACGGTCTCATCAGGGGACATCCGGTTAGCTTAACGTGTTTCTTATTGTGCGCAACAGATTCGTGGATGTAGAGCTTATTAGTGAATAAGTTGGGGCCACCGTCTATATTCTTCACACTTAGTGCATCTAACCTCCAATGACCTGAACTCTACATGCTCCTTAACCCGAAAAACAGTTGGAAACTTTAGATCCAATGAGAAGAAGGAGAGAAAGGGCAAGGTTAATAAACGAGAATCCGTTGCGGTTCTTCCAAAAAAGGGTAGATATATTCTTCAAAGAGTTTCCAAAGAAAGATTTTCCTTTGGTCGATCACTGTTATAGGTTCGAATGGCAGAACAGAGAAAGCGAACATGTGCACGGCTTTCCGTGGTTCAAAGATATAACATATGCTTCTCGTATTGCGACAGATGAGCATGTAAGTGCATTTTTGATGTTATATCTTTACCTGTTTTCAAGTTTGTAAAAAACTCTTGCTATCCAGAAAGTATAGGTAGCAATCCAGAAATGATTTAAATTTAGGTTGTTTCTTTTTATTTACTGAATTGAAGAGTAATCTTAGATTGGTTGTCCAAGTTTATTAATTTTCCTTAACCATAATGTTTAAAGTCATTGATTTTCCTGATTAAACGAGAACTAGGAAATCAAATGATAATCATGTTATTGAGATTAGACATTAGGGCATTAGGCAGGTGTGATTCCAAGGGGGGGCCTGTGAGGTCACTAGCCCCCTCTAAAAAAAATAATAATTTAAAACACCCTACTGTTTTTAAGATTTCTAGTGCTAAAACTATCTTTTTGCCCCCATAAATATTTTGAATATGAGAACATTCTCATACAAAGTTTTGATATTAGTCCCTATTTAGTTTTAAAACCAACTCTACTGTATATCTTTTTATACCACAAAATTCGGAGGCATAGCAAGAATCAAACATTTTTGGTTCCTCATTTGTTGGAAAGGGGAATAGTTTCCTTTAAACACCATATAACATACGAGTTTTTATCTCAATGGCCATTACACTATTTTGACGTAGCTTTTTTTGGTTTATGAAAAATTTCATGGTACATAGTAAACTTCAAGAACAAAACATGCCCCCCCTAAACTATTGTCATGGATTCGCCACTGGAAAGAACTGAAGAATGGGTGCTGGTTTTAACACTGTGAGCAGAGGGTTCTAGCCAATAATGAAAGAAGATAAAGAAGATTGATGTCGGTTGTGTTGTATGAATGAAATGACCGAGAATGATTTGCTTGTGCTTGAATGAATATTTGTGAATGAAATAACACCGTGCAGGGAAAGAGAATTTTTCAGGGTTTAGAAATGAAGACTGAACTCACAACTACCTTAACAGAAGTACGCACACTTTGTATTTGATGAAACGCCTGAAACAAAGCTGCAGAAATGGGTCAGAAATGGTGAGCTGGTGCCATTGGTTTTTGATGCCGTTCAAGGGAGATTTAGGTGAAATTGATAAGTCCTATTTGAATTATAAAATGGGTACTTGTTGGATTCCAAGATTGATAACAGGAAAGGTGAGTTTTTTAGCATGGTTTCTGACAGGCGAATGGGGTATTGTGCCGTAACCTTGTGAGCTGGCGGAGGGTCTGCTTGGTGTTATCTGTACTGATTAGGATTTGAATTACGAAACCAACAGGAAGTGAAGACTTGATACATGGTTTCTGGGTTTAATTCAGGCCATGAGAAACAGAGAAACAGGCTGCTGGAGTATATGTATTGTTGCTGCTATGTTCACTGGACTGAGCCATTACCACTGGTTAGCCATCGGTATTTGCCAGAGTTCTGATGGGTTTGTGAGAAGAAACAAGAAAAGTTCAGGGTCACACGGAAGTCGGGTACGAGTTTGGGTTATGATAGGAAAGGAGTTTAATGCCGATAAAACAACTAAAGAAAATGAGTTTCTGGCATTGGTTTCTTGTATGAATGGTGGAGATAACTGGAGTATTTTTAGAAGTTTGAATGAATCAAGAAGTTGGGTTTTGCATGGAAGTCAAGCTCACAGGAAGATATTGAGATATAAAAGAAGAACAAGACAGCAGATACATCTCTCGACGTATATCACAGAACCGCCTTTGTTGCATCTCAACAGAGAGAAGATTTGATCCTCTCCAAACCCATCCACCAGTTGCATCCATCACCTGCATCCATCACCATCACCCTTGCATACCGCCAGCACTTCGCAGCAGCAGTAACCACTCAAGCAACACCATCTGTCCATCACCACCAGCAGCACCACGACAACATCATCAGTCCACCGCCATCCACAACTATACCACCATGAGCTTGAGGAGTTTGTTGTCCATACCACCAGCACAATTGGGCTTTGTTTTCTGAGTTTCTTCACCTTAAAATCCTTTAATCCTTTTGAATTTATTGTCAAGAACATAAACTCCATGCGTAGCTAATTTCTTGTTTGGTTTGGGATAATCTTGAAACTATTTTGATTTGAGTTTTTATGCGAGTAATTCTTTCTTTTGATTATTGATTTATTGCTTATCTTCTACCGTGCTTATGATCATGATTTGTTTGTGAGTCTTTTAAGTGATCAATTATACGACTTGTTTGCGATGATAATGCTAGATTTTAGAACCTCAATCCGTAATTGTTGAGGTGATTCAATCACAAGTAGCAAAACATTAACGTTGCAGAGGGATTCCATGCACAATAGTGTGTAAATGATAACCCTAAGTTTACATGTCGAACTTGTGAACATGTGGTTAGGATCAACCCGACTCATAGAGCATATCGGTTAATTACGTTACACTTTGAGAACTTATTCAAAGTGGCTTCATCGGCTAGGATTTTGTAGAGAACTTATTCTGCGAAGTTATTTTGGAGTCCATATAGACTAGTTGAACTTATAACTTGTCTAAGGTTGTTAGTAAACGTATTTTGAAGATGATTGCACTCGTATGATTAATTTGATTCATATTCAATAGTGAAGATTGATTCCTTAACCATTCTCGTTCATCACTTTTCACAAACTTGCATTACATTCATTCAGGAAAATGTATTCACAACTTAGCTCAACTCCCTCAGGAACGAACCTGCTTATCCCATGCTATTATTTAGCGTAAGAGAAGTAAGGAATATATTTTGTTGAATTCGGCACTCATCATTTACATTAGACAAACAACTTTCATCAAAAAAAAATTTTGCACAATAATATTTAGCACATGCGAATACGTTAGTAGAGAGAGAGGGAAAAAATAAAAGGAAGAAGAAGAAAAACAAAGTTTTAACTTTTTTAACTTTCTTTTTATTGTTGAAAAAGAGCATAACACAACTGTTTAAGGTGAAGGGAAACCATATATAATGTTGGGTATGTTGATGATAAGGGTTTCGAGATTGAATCATATGTGACCAAGTACCATTTTGTGAGGAAGCTGATTTCCAAGCTTACGCTTCGAAATAACGGGCCTTCTAAAGAAGATATAACAACATTGGAACGGTATGATGCTGAAGAAGAATAAGATAAAGAAATATTCGAGCAGTTTGTGGTCGACGAATAAGAAATCCAACGCTAATCAGTAAATGTTGACGGAATTGCTAAAGATGGTATGCAACCAACAAAAAAGGTTGCTGAAGATGTTGATAATTTTTAAATAACGATTTCTTGAGGATCGACAAAGAATATGAAGTGCAATCAGTTGTTCAAGATGAGGTGATGGAGAAGAAGAGATTTTGAGACTTGACGAAGAACGGAAACAAGAGGATGTAAATATTGGTATATAACCTACATAAAAAGTTCTGGAGATGTTGAAGAAAAAGAGGTTGAACATGGCAGTTTAGATACAACTGAGGAACGTGGCAATGTTGTTCAACAAGAAAATATAGTGTATGGAAATGACAATTTTGATGATGCGCTGTTATGAAGATCGATATGAATAAATTTGTACGTTCAGGAACAAAGTATGGCTTCGACATATGTAGAAGAAAAGCACAAAGAGGGTGAACATAAACATCAGTTTGTCCTTAAAATTTGAAAATGACAGTTTGGGTAGTAACTTGTTGATGATCGACATGGTTTGTTTTATGAAACAACCACGGAAAGAAGATTACAGAAAAATAATTGAAATCACCTGATCAAGAGTTAACTCCAACAACTATTAAATTGATAAGATTGCAGAGCAAGTTGAGTTTGATTTCTTCAACAAAAGTTCTTTGTTGAATGATAAGAAAACAACGTAAATCCTTTTTAATGATTTTTTTCCGCCAATAGTTAGTTTGGGTGATTGTGTAGCTTAGTAACAGTAGCTTAGGATAAAATGAAATTTCATGTAGATTATAATGGTGATCGATATTATCTTTTGTTATGTTATATGCCATGAACCTTGATCTGTTTCTGAGTGATTCTAAAAGGGTTTACACAATCGAACCATTACGTATTATCTTGGTGAAAGGTTTTAAGAAATGGACTGGAAAATAAATAAATAAATAAGGCCAATAAAATCAGTAGGGTGACAACTGGCAGAAGACACAATATGATGATGGTTTTAGGTCCTTATTTGCTTATAGAGTGTATCATATGACGAGAAGCCATAATAATATCGTTATGCATCCTTATACAGGTAAGTCTCAGTATACTGGTGATGCCTTTTAACATATTTATTAATCTTGAAGACACCATTACTTTTATCAGTCGCAATAATGTGAACTAACTATGAGCACTCATACCTGCTACATTTCACGGTGAACTTCGTCTGGTCATTCTTCAATCTCTCGTTCTTATATCCAGTCTCCACACAATATTTGTGCAGGTTAAGCAAACAGATTCAACATCACCATGGAAAAGTTGGTTTCCATCATAAAATCTTTGTCTCAATCGTCTGAAAGAAGAGATTTAACAACCTCATTACCCTCATTTTCATAACTTTTTTTAGCGGTTGCAAGCAACTCTGAATTCATGTCAACATAAACTGAAATTGAACCATCAACTATTAAAGAACATGCAAAAGAAAAAAAAAATCATCGCACAATGTAACAGTGCAAGACCATGGAGTGAAACATCAGCAAGAACTGGAACCTTCACGCCATTTTGAAAAAAATTAATAACATGTTTGAAGGACTCAACATTTTCTAATTATCATAGGTAATCCTTTATAAATCCTCATTGTCGAAGCACAAGATACCGTATAACAAAAATAAAGGCCTTTGTAGTATGCATGAGAGTTGCAAAACAATTTTGGATCAGAACCAAACATAGACATGCTGAACCTGTAAGGAACCCAGTTGAACCAGTTGGGTATAACACCCTATTGAAACACTCTTCTTTTTATCTCAATGATGATATTTGCTTTCTCCCTTTCCCTTTTCTTTCCCATCACCCTTTTCACAAAATTGACCACGTTATGACAAAGGGAAGAATAATTCATACTTTCTAGTTGATTTGCTTGCTCTTCTTGCATTCCCACATTACCAACTGTTCCTTCATTGTTGTTTTATGAGTCCAGTTTGAGGAGAACATGATCAGTGGTTTCATCTGTGAGTTTGCATAGGCTGCATTCGGTAGCCTCAATTTCACATCTTCTTTTGAGGAGATTATCAGTGGTTGTCACAGCATTTTGGACAACAAAATAAGCAAAAACTTGATCTTTTGGAGACACATATTTTCTCCAGATATAATCAAACTTTGGTGGAGCATGGTGTAACTGGTTCATGATGCATTGATATCCTTCTGTGACATTGTATTCTCTATGTGCCATAAAGTTTATTGAATCAGCAGCATCTGGGAGAGTTAGAGGGTTACCAAGCAGAGTGATTAGATTGTTGGGTTGAATGGTGACTGCTGCTGAAGGTAGATTTCTAAGTTGGATTCTTCATCTGTTATTTCTTATCAGGTCTACCACTGAAGCCTTTTTCTTAGAAGTTGCTTTGTAAGCTAGTTGTAAGATTCACAAAATGCTTTACTGCAAAACCAAGCATCCAACCAGAATTTAGTGCCATTACCAATTTTGAAATCAACATTTCCATGGACAAGGTAGACTTCTTTTTGTTTCCCTTTCCATAGTCCTCTTTCTTGAGCTTTCTTGTATGCAAATTGAGTTATGTCTTCTGGTTTTGTCTTGGATTTGATTTTAATAATCCTCTTCCATAGTGCTTCTTTCTCAACTGTATACCTCCAGCTCCGTTTTGCATAAGTGCTTTATTGGTTGATCTTAAACATTTAATGCCTAATCCTCCCATCTTCCTAGGTCTGCTAATTTTTTCCCAAGCAAGCCAGCAAATCTTCTTCTTCTCATTGGTATACCCCCATAAAAAGCTTCTCATTATCTTTACTATTTGCTTTTCCACTGTTGCTGGTAGCTGAAGTAAGGACATATAGTAAATTGGTAGACTTGGTAATGCACTTCTTATAAGCATAATCCTTCGTGCTCTAGTTAAGAATCTTCTTTTCCATTTTCCCAACTTCTTTTGGAACTTATCCAAGATGGTATCCCATATTTATATTTGTTTTGCAGTCGCACCTAAAGGCATACCCAAGTATTTAACTGGCAATTTCTCCACTTTGCAATGTATGATGTTAGCAATTCCAGATATGTTGTGATCTGCTCCTATGCTGATCACAATACTTCTGTCTAGGTTAACTTTCAACCCATTTATAGCTTCATAGACATGTGGTATATGCACCATATTTTCAGCCATATCCTCACTAGCATCCAGAAAAATCAATGTATATCATCAGCAAATTGTAAGTGAGATACATTGATTTGTTCATGGATATTCAAACCCTTAATCATATTCATCTCTTCCCCCTTTCTTATTAGCTTAGTTAATATCTCAGCAACAAGGATAAATAGAAATGGTGATAGAGAATCACCTTTTCTCAGTCCTTTCCCATGTTGTAACTTAGTAGTTGAGCTTCCATTCACCAAAATAGATGACTGTGCAGAGGAGAGACACCAAAAAGTCCATGATCTCCATTTTTCACCAAAACCATGACCTTCTAGAAAATGAATCCAAACAAAACCAGTTTATGTTATCAAATGCCTTCTAGATATGCATAGTAATCCTGGAACTCGAGACTTCAACCTTGCATCTATTAATTCACTAGCAATAAGGATACCATCTTGGATTTGTTTTCCCTTCACAAAGGCTCCTTGGTGCTCTGAGATCAGTTGTGGCAGTACTACTTTGAATCTGTTAGCCAATATTTGGAGATGATTTTATATATATCTCCCACAAGACTGATTCGCCTAAAGTGGTTTGGTCTACTTGCTTCTTCTTTTTTGAGGATCAAGTTATGAAGGAACAATTTATCCTCCAATCAAAGTTTCTCTTCGTCTTCTTCTTCTTCAAACTCTTTGATAACAGCCATAATGTCTTCTTTAAGAATTCGCCATGAAGCTTTGAAAAACTCCATAGGAAACCCATCAGGTCGAGGTGATTTGTTTTTACCACAGTGATTAATGTTAGTCCAAACTTTTCTTCTTCAATTGGTCTAACCATAGCTTCTCTTCTTCACTGATTTTGATGAAATCTTTTGTGTTTAACTGTGGTCTCCATTGCTGCTTTTCTTTGAATAGATTGGTGAAGTAGCTTGAGAATTTTTCTTTGATCTCTTGTTGATTAAAATTATTTGTCTCATTGATGACTAGCTTATAAATAGTGTTCCTTCTTTTTTTGCCCATTAGCCATTTGGTGTAAGTATTTTATATTATTCTCTCTTGTAT
>JAJJMA010345006.1:0-11757 GCA_023529015.1 Papaver nudicaule
TGATTCAAATTGGTGTAAATGAAGACTTTGAAGTTTCCAATAAAATTTATCAAAAACTTCATCCATCCATTGAGGTCCAAGAAGGTTGAAATACCTGAAATAGACGTTAACGAGGTTCCAAGGCATGGTACACACACCTACTGACACGAAGATGGTAGACACACCTACCGACATGAAGAAGATAGACACACCCACCAGCATGAAGATGGTAGACACACCTACCGGTACGAAGAAGATAGAAACACCCGCCGACGAGAGCAAAGTAGAATGCACCCGCTAAAACAAGACGACAATACGAAGACAACGAACATGTATCTCACAACACTTCGGCGCCTAGAAGAGCGAGATCAAAAGTACGAAGAAGACATATACTCCCGACTGGAAGAAGGGTAAAAGAAGCCACGAGACAGGTTTTCTTGAAGGGTAACCCTCAAGAAACGGGGCAAACTGTTAATACATAAATATTGTTGGTTCTCGAACCCGGCCAGAAGCCAGAGGGCGTGGAAAGTAAGGAGAAGCGAAGTACAAAGGTATTCGCGAAGTGCACCACCGCGATAACTGAAGGGAAAAAACGAAGAAAGGCGCAATTAAAACACGTTCGAGCTGTCACATCAACACTTTATAGGGTTACAGGAGAGTAGGGGCACGCGTTAATACACGACTGGATCGAACAACGGTATAAAGCAGCCTAATGGATAAGAATTAAGGCATCAAGAACATCAAGGGATCCGTATAGCAAAGATATATACCACATGGTAGGTGTCAACACGAGAATGGATGATAAGGGCGGTGCACAGAGACCAGCTGTCGACGAAGACCATCAAACAACAGAAGAAACTAAGTGTAGCAAGGAGAAGTTGTCCCCAGAACTCATTATAAATACCCCTCTTCATTATGAAAGGAGGGTCGACAAAATTACGAGGGAGTATACTATAGTGAAAAGTCTTTCTGGAATCAGTAGACCAGATTGCTTTGTATAGCCTAAACCCCCACATTGTAATGGATCGAGCTATGTGATACTCAGAAAAAGCTCTATCGATATGTCATTAATTGATTTCATCAGCATGATCTCATTGTATGTTTGAGGAAATGAAGCGTTTTGGCGTGGATCCACCTTGTTTAATTCGTCTTTAGTATTCTATTCCGTTTTGGATTTCTGATGAGTTCCATAAATTCGTTGTTCCATTCATTGGATACGAACATGGACGAGAATCCTAGCTAAAGCTTAGTATTAAACCTCATTAATCTTAAAATCTTATGTTAGTATGATATGGGAAAATTAATATCAACAAAGTGATTAAGGAACAAGTTGATCTGAATACTAGGGAACTTGGGTTGATGAGGTTACATCTCAATCGTACATGTGAAAACATAGAAACCCTAATGGAACTTTTCAAGAAACTTCTAGAATGCAGTTCTCAAGAACCTTCAACCAGTACTGTGTAGTCATTATATGACATGTTTAGAGTTTTGGGTTTTCTTTAAAACTTTTCTATGTTTCGAAACTATTAAAACAAAATAAAAATTATTCGTAGAATTTTTATTTATTTATTTGGGTTGTTTGTTATTTTCTGTTTCGAAAAGAAAAATAAAATATATTGTGCAAGCTTCGATTCTGTTTATGAATACTTAATTCAAAAAATTAAAAATCAGAAAAATTGAAAAACTAAAGATACTACGCCAGTTTCGAATGCAACATTTGATTTAATATTTGTGAATCTATTATGAATGTATGTTGCAGGATATCAAGATAATTCTTTTATCTCCTATGGAGCTGATCTATATAATTGTTTTAATATCTTGATATCTCGGCCTCCTTATGTTTGTGGCTGTTATGTTTGTACTAATGACTTTGTACGCAGGTATAAGTGTAACTATGTAAGGAGGAGATTGATTTTATGCTAGTCACAATACTATTGGATCTCTTTGTGTCTTACGACTAAGAGTTATAGTATAAGCATAAATCAGTGGTTTTGGTACAATCTAGTAAGACTACGGGCATGTTCGAAAATCCAAAACCAGATTTTTGTCTTTTTCTGGCAAAGACTATTCCGTTTTTCTCGTGTCCAAGGGAATGACAACCAACGGGGGAGAGTTCTTTTGTGAACTTGCGCTTAATAGAAAAATATCTTTGGGGAGCGTGGTTGTGGAATATACAGGGAATATAACTCATATCTGCTTATATCTTTTATATTTCCTGACAGGTTACTTCTGCTGTCATTCTTATCTGCTTATATCTTTTATAACTCATATCTGCTTATATCTTTTATATTTGTGTTTATATAAATTTGTGTAACTTGTCGAAATGATGACCCTTATGAATGCAATCATTCTTATATGTTGAATCGAGTTCTCTGAACTTGAGCATTTATCTCGAATCCAAATATTTTCAAAACCCTTTGTCAATACTTTTTGACAAAAAAGGGGAGAAATATTGATAGCTTGACTCGTTCAATGCTTGGTCTTTGACAGCAAGCAGTGTCATATGGGGAGAAAAATGCCTTTGCGTGTATTGAAAAATGAATGAAAGCATTAACTAAGGGGAAGTAACACTAGATGTTACTAGCACTGTAGACTTTCGCGTTGCTACAGTTGATAACAATACTTCGGACTTGATAGACATCCGAGCTTACATTCAGGGGGAGTAAGTGTATTGGTTATCATTTGTTTTTTCAATAGTACATATCTTGTTTGCAGACTGACATATTTTGCAGGTATTATTTGTGTGTTGTCAAGCTAAGTAGAAGAACTCGAAGCGTAGAACTTAGGTTTGAAATTTCTCGTTCATCTATGTAAAGAGTTTTTGTCACTAAAATTGACAAAGGGGGAGATTGTTAGAGCATGGCTCTGTCCATCTTACAATCTCGTTCATCTAGCTGAAGACGTTTAGCTAACTAACGTGGATTTCCAGTTTAGAACCCCATAAGATCTAACCTAAGTCCATCTTACAATCTAAGTAGATAAAACAAAAAATTGAAGCTAGAGGGAGGCCAAAAAAAAAGTGCAAATAAGATAAAACAATTCTTAGCTCAGGTAAAACCTTGTGGTACCCACCATCATATTGTATCTTTAGATATCCTAAAATATCCCGACTTAAAACGAATCGTGCAGTGAAAATTTTAAATTAACCTTGTAATTGTAATAAAAGCAATGGAAAATTCAATTTGCCTTGCCTTGATTTTGTTAAGCATGGTTTGTGTAATTATTTTTGACGTTGAAGCACTTTTGTGATTGTTTCCCAATTAGACCAAGTCGGCGCTCAGATAACTTATATATCCACTCTCCCTTCAAAATAAAATATCCACTCTCTCTTCAAATTAAGGTTTCAAATTTGAAAATTTTGAATTTTCCCTTTTAACTTTGAGTTTTCGAAATTCCCTCTCTCTCATTTTCACTACTCTCTCTCACTTAGGGTTTCAAATCATGGCAGTCCCCAATCATGTAGTCAAACATGAGTTCATGATTATCCATTCCTTAATCACTCTAAAAATCCTCCTATTTCAAGGTGCAGTCGTTCACGACAATTTCGCCGCAGCCGGTGCAGTCGGAGTTACGATGCCTGTCATCGTAGCTGCCGTGAACATCTTATATGCGGCTCATCCACTGCCTACAACAGCAGAGATCCATACATGCGTAGCGGACATGGTTAGAAGCCATGATTTGATTCATACTGCTGGAGATCTATATGTAGTCTTGTTGGAACAATTGCTGAATTATGCCTGCATAAAATTCATAAACACTAAACCAAGTAAAGTTAAATGAATAATAAAAAATAAAACCAAGTAACGTTACGGCTGAGTCACGACCAGGTCGCTCTCTTTAAGACGTTTCGTGGCTCTTCCCTAAGTTTGTGCAAGCAGTTCTTTCTTTGTCACGACGCCCCCGGGATAAAACAGCCGAGAATTATCTCCTTCACAATCACTCTTGCACGTTGAGAGGATGTGATACTTCTACACTTCTATTCTTGCTCAGAAACTCAATAGTAGAAAACAAAGGATAATCACACACTTGTTTTCTTTCTCAAAAAATATTTTCTCTCAAACTCAAAAATGAAAATGTCAAAAACTCTCTCTCGTTTTCCTACCAAAATCTGATTTTTATGTTCAAGACTTTCAATAATATTAATGAGAATTTATTAAGTTATTAATAACCCAATAAACACCCATTAACATGAAACTGTCAAGGCATTAAAACAACTTAAAACTCTTTTTTTTTATTAATGAAAACTTTATGAGTATTGAGAACATTTTTAATGAAATAATAAATTAAATCAATAAAACATATATTTCCAACAATCCCCCACATATATATTTTAAAACCATTGAGCAAGAATTTTATAATGATGTGCATAAACAAAGGTATCTTTTTATTTTGAACCTTTACATAGTGTTAGAATCACTTAAAATATGAGCATAGAGTGAACACATTTCTTTGAACTCTAGGAGATAAAAAGATTGTTTAACATACACACAACTATATTAGTGTAAAGTCTAAAAACCAGCACATTACGACCCTGCGCTTGTATCCCAGTTTAATGAATGATCTAGAGAACTGCCCATATTCTCATAGAAAGCGGCCACACTTTCACATTCATAAAGGTGAGTTTATCAAGAGTACTCATGTAGCTAAGTACCCCACTTAAAAAAAAAGATATAAACATCATTAAGAGTTTAAAATGTAAAATTAAACTCAACCTTCACTCGCTTGAAGATATCATGCCGTGGGATGAATTCTTCAAAAGCATGATTATATACCTCCAGATTATCCATGACTTGTTATCCCATTTTAACCTATAGTTTGGGATCTCACTCCATAGGTAAGGGTTACCTTTTTGAACCTACTTCTGAGATCTTGAGTTATAGGTTGGGTATCTATCACAAATAAATCTGTTGATATCATTTGTGAATCTTTATTCCCTTTGAACCTATTTCTAGGTGGGTATCCATCACAAATGACTCAATTCTCATGGGCATCAATTTCATCCCATAAGATGTATACGACATCTTTTCTCTTATTATCCTTTCGTCAAAGGATAACGAAAAATCTTTTCAGACTCTATATAATCCATTCTCAACTCTTACTGTTGTAATTAACAGTTCTCAACTCTTGCAATAGCCGCGGTACTATCGCATTGGATTAATATGTCTGGTATTCCTCTATCTAGTAGAGGACTGAATCGCTTCATCCCTTAGAGGATTCATCTGAAAGATTATCCCAATCAGCATCGCATCATTAAAAGATTGCGGTAAACATTAGATAGTGTATTTCTAGGTTTAAGGTTCATTTCAAACAACTTACAACCTTCTTAACGCCTTACCAATTTTCCATACTAGGATTATTGATAGAATCCACATACAAAACCCCCCACTATAAGAGAAATGTATTCAACCCACACTACTGAGGAAATATCAATATAAACAATCACATTACAAACAATATAAACTATGCTACCATACTCATTTTGTCAATCACGTAGCAAATAATACATTCTATAAGCTACCATACTCATTTTTGGTGCATTCACACGAAAAGGTAAAACACATTAGCACAATTAAATGAGTATAAACAAATTCAAAGTCAGACTATATTTCATTTCCTTTACACGTCTTCTTTCAATTAAAAATGAAATAGACTTAAAAAGAAATTCACTCTCAATTCTAGAATTTCAATTCAAAATTTACACTATCTTCCCCAAGCCTTTTATGTCAAATAGGAAACTAAGCATGTTCACTGTTTCATCAATTCTGAATTCATTCAATTGTTCATGTTAACACTCAAATGTTCCAAAATTAGCTTCAAAAATATACGATGATCCATCTAACTTACATGTATTTTGTTTTTGAAGGAACTACAAGGTTTTCATGTTAAGTCTACGTGCACTTATATATTAACTCACGCATTCAATTACAATTTTCTACTTATGATGTAAAACAAACATACAACGTAGAAAACAATATTATCAAAACAAGAAAATGAGTTAATCAAGAGACAAAAAATCAGGTGTCAAACAAATTCACATTCCCTGTTTGCCTAGTTAAAACATTAGGCTCACAAATACTTTTGCCAAGTATTAAACATTTGAAGAACTAAGTGTCTCTCAATCATGGTACAAGCAATGTAATGTTTAGGACTAAAAATCCTCTTAGTCTATTTACTTATTTGAGCTTGTCTAGAGTCAATATTCCTGAACTTGTCATCTTCATTTCTATCTCTTCTAGTCTAAGTTCATAGTTGGTATAACATAGGGTAAGGAACCCCCACTATTCCTTGATTCAAGCGTAATTTCTAAACAACACCCAAAGTTTCAAAATTTTAAATTCCTTATGCAAATTGCATTTCTAACTACGTCCACTCAAAAATTTCCACTGACTTCATTAGAAGTCAGAATTCATTGTTTAATACCAACTTTGAAACTAGAGGAACTTCTCTTTCATACAGAAATTAAAAATGTAATTAATTTCTAAGTGCATCTAACGTGTTTATGGTCTACACAAATTTAAAGATGAAACTTAATTTAACAAAATTCAGATCTAACTCGCTACGCGTTTTTAGTCACAACTAGTGAACTAAAGATCGAAATTAAATACCTTTTTGACACAATATAGAAAACAAAAAAGGCAAACATATTTCATGGAGACAACATTGCCTAATCTCTATTCAAACGATCGGATTTGGTTCACAAGATAGACTATATAAAGCATCAAAACCATTTTATAAAATTCTCAAGTATTTTATTTCTTTTGATACTTTGCAAGCTACCAAAATAAGGGAGTCTACACGCTTTGTTGAGTTAGGTAAGATTATGTACATGTTACTCAAAAAATTCTAAGTAAGTTTGGAGGAAAAATCACAACACGTTCACAATCATCACAGACTTCATAAACGCGTGTTATGGTCTCATAAGGCAAACTTTCAAAATCATGTCTAACCATGTAGATAACGCAAAAATAAATTTGATTCAAACAATCCAACAATCACACATCTATTGTAGTATTGCAATGATCAAATCCATCAATATGTTGATAACAAAACAAGAGGAAACAAGATTCTTTCTCATTTCGGATAAATGAACATCTTTAGCAAGATAGTTCTTATACCCGAAGAAAACCTGTTGACCGTACCGATACCTAGAACCTCAGAGGTATGATAATTTATCAATACCACTTTCTTTTGAATCTTTCAATTCAATTCTCGAACAATTAATAACCTATCAAAACAAATGTGGTGTAAATACCAATATCTTACCATCATTCACCGTATCCTGATGTCACATTAACTTTGCTTGAAAAACATTGTTAATAGCATTTGGTATCCTTGCAATACCGAGTCATAAGACTTGGTTTACAGGCATAACAAATAACTTCATAATCGAATTATGTTCATTTCTTGATGGAGGTTGGTATTGATATTTGTTTTGACTAGATTTCTTATTCTTAAGTTTCGGCTCGGTTTCAAACACTATTACATAGTTCAACCTAATTAAAAGCTCCAAGTATTACTATAAGAAAGTTGCTTTTATAGGAACTATGAACGTACCCATTTATTTGGAAGTGCTCCAAGCACTTGAGAACTATGTTCACAGGTAGAAAAGGAGTGATGATGCCAATGACTTCTCCATCAGCATTTATGAGAGGTCCCCCAGTACCACACTAACAAAATGAGAAGAAAAAAAAAGAAGTGAGCATATGTTATAATTACATTGGGTAAAGTAAACATAAGATTTAAAAAAAAAAACTAAAAGAACAAAAAAAAGATAATTAATTGCTTTTGATATGTTACAAGTTGTCTTGAGCATCAGCGGACAATCCATGTTGCAACATTCATCACTAAACAAAACAAAGAAGCATATTTAATAAAGACCAATGACAAATAATCACTATTCATAAAAAGAAATATAATGCTTTTGCCTAAATGTTCCGGCAGCAGCCATTCACTACACCAGATCCTGCCTTGTGCAACACTTCGATTTTTTCATGTGCAACGGATATATCCGTTGCACAACAAGATCCGTTGCAAAAATACGTATATCCGTTGCACAAATGTGTTACCGAAAAAAATAAAAAAACTAGGACAAAGGCGGGTACTTTTTTTATTTCAGCGAGGGCATAAATGTCCATGATTCTTATTTTACCCTTTAATTCCTTATCTTCTTTATTTCTTTCTCATTTTCTTTCGAAACTTCTCCCGCGGTTAGCAGAAGAAGAAAAACCCTAAAACAATATTTTCTTCTCTTTGATTCTGTTCTTCTTGAAGAAAGGTCGATGCTCAACGTTTTGGTTCGGGTGCTCTTGTTTATCTTGTTGTTGTTCTTGAGTTCTCCCTGCTGAGGTAGAAAAACGAAACCCTAGTTCAAACTTTTGATTTCTAACGTTATTGTAAAGATTTCCTTAGGGGTTTTTGTTTGATTTAGTATTATAGCTGTGGGTTTTGTTTAATTTGATTTTGGTATTGTTCGATTTTGATTTTAGGTTTTGGAATTAGGTTTTTCATTTTCTGCTATTACGTTTTCAATGTCGGTCTTGTATATTTGAAAATTCTATGCAACCATACTCTTATCTATCTTAAAATCTTAAGTTATGAAGTGGGTTTTTCATTTAAGGAAAATATGATCTGATTTTTTGTAATCAGTAATGGGTGTTTAGAATTGCTATTCTCTTTGTTACTGTTTGCTGCGTTGGCATTTGATGGACTGTTGGTTTACTGTAGTTGGGGTGTATTCATCATCCTCAGATCCTGTTCATGTGCCCTCTCCTGATTCTCGATCTTCTAGTGACGTTGGGGCTATCAAACGTGAATTTGGAGTTGTTGTACGCAAAGAGCCTTCTGCAAATACGCCTAAAAATCCCACCGTTATCTCTTTAAATTCATCTTTGCGAAAAGATGTTACTGTGTCTGGCCCAATTGAAACCCCTACTGCAGCAAAACAAAAGTAACCAAGTCAGTCAGCCAACTGTTGCTGAATATGTAGTTTCTAGTGGTACCGTTAGCAGGAGGTGGCAAAGCATATCAACCAGTTGTTGGCCATCAAAAAGGTATGACTCTAATTTCGTTCAGTATAGTAATTTTTCCTTGAATTTTAAAAGGTTCCATAGAGTCCATCATATATTTTAATTCCCTAAGATATACCAATTTTGTAATTGCTTGTAGTTGTGTGATTTTGACTTGTGAACATGCAGGATTTTGTAATTGCTTGAAGGTGCAGAACAACCGAATGCAGAACCATCTGAAGGGTAAGTTCAAAAGTTTTTCTTGTTATGGTGTTTCACTGTCATCATTTAATATTTTAAATATTTGCATCATAATTCCTTAATGTCCGACCCAAATTTCAAATAAGGGGATACTCCAAGGATTAACTCTTGGTAACATCTTCTATGATGGTAATGCTAACTTTGATTACTATTTGACTGCTAAGCAAGTTAACTTATTGTTGAAAGATCATGTACAATTTGGGTGGTAGGAAACGTAATTGAGTTTTTCGGGGCCGCGTTGGGAAGCATAGGAGGCGTTGGTGGTGGTTTCTTCGTCCCTATGCTCACTTTGTTCATTGGATTCGACCCAAAATCCTTAATTACCATTTCTAAATGTCGGTACTAATTTCGTAAAACTTGGTTTCTCATCAATTTCACATTACTAGAAACTGTTTTACTTTTACTTATATTGATTCCAACTTGATTTTTTCATTCTTGTAACATTTATAGGTATGATCATGGGAGCTGCTGGATCAACTGTTTACTACAATCTGAGGCGTCGACATCCGACATTAGACTTACCTATCATAGACTATGACCTCGCGATGCTCTTCCAGCCCATGCTAATTAGTGTGCCTTGACTAGTTTTATGCATCTTATTCTGCCGGAACAACACTACTAACTGATACCGCTAAGGTATATATCATTTGGCTTATTTCTTATCACTCGACTTATGTATTTGTATTTGAATTAAGTTTATTCATTTGTTAAACTATGCTGGTTCTTTTGGCGCGCAGTTATATAAACCTGCAGTTGACAATTGTTTTGAACTGGAAGAGTGGAGTCCCACAGAGTTTGCTATCATGGCTAAGCACTTTGATCACCAAGGAAAACCACCTTATGGATACCATGATGTAAGTGGAATTATTCATTTTTTGTTTAAGTAAACCAGTTCTTCGGCTTCTAGTAACAAGCTCATTTTAATGTGTGGCAATTGTAGGTTCTTTCTACTTTAATTTTTTGTGGGTGTGCAGCATTAGCTAGTTGTGAATGAATTTCTTCAGAATTTTATAGAGATGACTTTCGATTGATGATCGGGTTTAACAGATGCCTCTCTCAGTTGCACTGTTTAACTCATTAAAGTGATTGGTGATTGCTTATTTATGTTCATTATTTACTTTGGGTAAAGTAGTTTTGCTCTAGTGGAAAATTGTCAAGTTTCATTCGTAAATGAGGGGTCTACTTCGTTCTTTTGATCAATTTGGTGAGAACTTCTTCTATTGTTGTTTCCATAGGCATCATTTAAGAGCCCAAAATTTCGTATGACTGAACAATTTTAGAAGCAAGAAGAAATATATATATTATGCTTAGAGTTTGAATTTCGAAGTTAATGTATGTATTGTCTAGTTCACAAGCATGGATTTATAAATTTTGATACCCGTCCTCTGTGTTGTTAGAAATATACGTATTATGCTTCTGGTTGATTTGCAGGACATACATGGAAGCTATACAAGTGAAGAAACTTGCTCATAACCTAGGTTAGAGCTGACTTAATCGCTTTGCCCTTCGATTGGGAACCTTCTTTCGGCACGAACTGACTTTGCAGACGAAAGTGTTTGTCGACAGTGTGTTGCTACTTACGTTCAGTTTTGCATACTTCACTATAGCTAAGGTGCGTGCCTTATTATCGTTACTTCAGTAACTTGCTTGTCCATTACTTTACAGTTTGTACACGAGGTCTTGTTACATTTGTACTTATGAAGAACAAAAGTATATATCCAATATAGCAAACATAAGTTACACGACCTATTCTTTGGTACTGATCAAGTTTGCCTGACACATCTTTGCTCTCTTTGCAGTTCAACATTCAACTTATATCTGGGATATGCAGTAGAAACACTTGAGGAAGCGAAGGCAGCACTACAAAAATTGATTGTAAGGTTTATCATCTTTTTTGTATTAGTAACGAACATTTTCGATTTCATTGTGTGTTATTAGTGCCGGAAAGACTGTTGTAAAGATTAGTTTTTGGGTTGAATGCCAAGGTTCAGATTTTGTAATACAGGAATCTCAAAACAATAATATCCTGATTTTTGAGTAATTATATATTTGTTTAAATTTCTATCCCATATTTTGCAACGGATATATCCGTTGCTCTAATTAAGATATTTGTTGCTCTAATTAAGATATATGTTGCTCAAATTATCCCAAAGCAACGGAAGAAATAATTTGTGCAACGGATATATCCGTGGCACAAATTAATTGTGCAACGGATATATCCGTTGCACAATCTGTTGTACACATGTGCAACGCCGTTTTTGTAACGGAAATAGGCGTGGCACAAATTCTGTGCAACGGATATATCCATTGCACAAGGGGCGTTTTGGCGTAGTGATTACTTTATATGGCTGTCGGAAATATCGACCAACAGCTAGAACTTCAACACCGTGAGAAAGATTAAAGGAATTTGAAGCCATGTTACTGGTTACTTTAACATTTCTCAAAACTGCAATCGACATAGATTGGGTCGATTCAATTTTGAGAAGTGCAATATTATAATGAACATCAT
>JAJJMA010345033.1:5457-17821 GCA_023529015.1 Papaver nudicaule
AAGTAATAGAGATTAATCTCAATTGGAATTCTTTTTATCATTATCTGCCAAGTGTTTTGTTAGCTCAAAAACACTTCAAGATAGAATCCAACAGACCTGAGATAATCTTTATCTTATTGACTCATTGAGGATCGTTAGATGGACCACAAAAGATATTTATGTGATATATAAGTCCACCTAAGAGATAAAGGAGTTTAGAGTTTGACTCAAGTGAAATTCTGAAAGAATATCCACTAAATCCGACACCAGCAAAGTAACCAACATTGGATTCGCGTACCGGTTCGCGAAATGTTCAGTCACTACCTCAATCATACACGCACTCTACATAGCAAGCACTCAAAGAAACCAATGGTGAAAAATTATACACAACGACAGAACCTATACATAAGGTGCCCAATCAGCTTATGCTTCAGTCCAACAATCCCACATAATATTTCCATCACCATATTCTCTAAATACCAAAACATAATACAATAGTTCTCTCAAAGTACCTTTAAAAACCATAAACACCAATGTATGAGACATGAGTTGCCCGACAGAAATAGTAATAATATTGGCTTGCATTTACGCAACCTATTTATAATATTGGACGCATTTACGCTCCTATCACAACATAAATATATGTATAAATTTGGAACTCACATCACATACCCAATCACCAGGAAACCCCCTTTCCTTTCATGCTTGCACAAAATAAAATTGAAACTACTTTCCAGTCAATGAAAAGAAGTAACTTTTGAAAAAGAAGTAAATACTCCCAAAACACAGATATTAGTTGTTTGAAGATCCAAACCCTTCCCAAAATGTAAAAGAAAATAGTTTTGTATTACGCACATATATAGATGGTTACAATATCATATAGTAGCAAAGATATGCATGCATTTCAAAATATATATAGCTTTATAAAACAAATAATGAAAACAGGAGAGTTCGTTATCAATTCCCACCTTATTTGAAGATGAGCCACGCTATACCTAATAGTCCTTGATCCACTGGTTCATCTTTCATATTGATCGATCGTTGTTAATTCGACTAACTGTTAATCACACAAATACTCTAAGTATCTAGATACTAAAATCAAACAAAACACATAACACAATATATCATACAAGTTCACAATTATTACCTAAGTGAAACTATTGATATCTCTAACTCTACTATTTATTCTTTAATCTATTATTCACCATTTATTTAATAATGAATAATCCATATACCACAATGATATGAATTATATGTCATTTCGAAGGTCTCGCGAAACTCTGCAACTTTGAAGAAGAGACCAAAAGCTAATTTGGACCCTAAGAGGTCCAAAAACCCACCCTAAGCCCATGACCGTGGGCCTAACCCGGCACGGGCCGCCAAATGGCCCGTGACACGTGTCACCATAATACAACTTGGTCTGACTCGGTGGCTGACGCACGAGTCAGAAGCTGACTCGGCTGACTCTGTCATCTTCTTCACCTCAAGAACCCTAGAAAAACAACCCCAACTACCTGACTTTCGAGAGCTCTAATTCTCTCAATTTTGATCCATTTAAGGCATGTAATAGCTCTATGGAAAGCTGGTTTAATTCTCTCAAACTTTCATGTTTTACTCTAGAGCTAAATCAAATTCTAACCTACCTCAAAAACGCCATAAATCCGCTACCTCGCATCTGTTTTTATCTAGATTTCCAGATTTAACAGTTGGTACTAAAATGACCGCCAAAAATTCAATACAACACTAAATGAAGTAAACTCTGCCAAAAATTCCATCTTTCATGTTATAACCAAAAATCAAATAAAATTATAAGTCAATGATAATCACGTCACAACACAGGGCAGAGTTTCATCATAACACTATAATCATTATAAGCTATGAAACTTGAGTTCTTCTATTCAATTTTCATATTTAACAAGTACCCAAATCACCAATAACACACTAGAATCGTTTATAACCCTCACCTTTCTTATTTGAACATGTTCCATCATCATCTCATCATCACCATCATCAATCAAGGTCATAGTTCTCTTTTCTTCTTCAAAATTATCATTCATAGTTCATCAAGTTCAACTTTCCATCAAGAATAAATAAGATTATTTCTAAATCATAACGCTAAGGATTTCTCTTCCAACTAATCTCTAAAACAATTACATAGCTCATATCATCACCATCAACCTAATCAATATGTAGTTTACCCTAATTATATTCTCTTTATTTTTCTCTCACAACCCTTCTACTACTAACACAACTTCCTTCCTTTCCTTCTCTTCTTTCCCGTCAATCTTTCTCTCTTTATCTTACAACCACCTCCACAATGACTCATCTTGTTAATTCTTCATACAGCCTACACCACAACCTTACGTAAACAAAAGAAGATAAGTTACATGATTTAAATTCAAATAATTATTGTTACACTTTAGTTACACCAATTACTAATACCAAATCCTACAAATTACTAAGGGCTGACCGTATGAGCTTTACTGTTCCTAACCTTCTGAAATTACTAAGGGATGTCTAGTTCTCATCCTCATACTCTGATTTTCCGAGTGACCTAACTTTCGCGTCCGGTGACCGATTGACGCGTTCTGGTAGTCGATTTCTCGTAATTTTACGTGATCTATCTAATGATACTAAAATCATACTCAAATTATTATTTCATTAATTACTATATTTGGTGTTTGAACTCAATCAATTGAGTTAATACGCGGCGTAATTGTCATTTGACTAGTCTATAGTCATTGACCTGCTTGCGGGTCGTTACACATACGTTTGGCTTCTTTCATGCACTCCTAATGATTCTAGAAAACGAGATACATGTTCTCGAGCATTTCCAATACCATTATACATTGAGAATGAAGGTGTAACATATCCTTCAGGAAGAGGCTCACGTTGAACTTCAATTGGATATTGAGGTTGATGACGATGAAATAAATCTGAATTTTCCATGTTATGAGCTTGCAAGAGATTTTGAAGATCTTCACGAGTGACGAAGTTATGTTGAGAACCCGTGTTTTGTCCATGTGTGGTGTGAACACTAATTTCTTGGTCATCGGGGATGACATGGATCTGGGACGAGCTTGCTCTGTTGATGTTGAGAGGAAGCTTTGCACGAGTCATGATAGGGCTAACTTCTGGTGGTGCTAACCATTCTGAAAGAGTTTTCAAACAAGACAACAACTCTAGTTAAGTTTTTACCATGTTATTCTGACTCATGGCAAGCTCTTGTTGAGTCTTCATTAGATTCACCATGTTAGGTGGATTTTCAGTACTCCTTGTTTCTCCGGTGCGGGCCAAAGAGAAAAGCTTATGTGCGGCTTGAAATAGAGTGTAAGGATTACCAGAAGTTGTAGAGGTGGTCCCTACAGGAGCGAAAGTGCTCCCCACAACATGAGGTAGGGTAACCACGACAGTAGTAATGGGAGATGTAACGTTTTGTGTGGCTAGACCAGCAGAGGATGTGCTGGCGCCACTGACTTGGAGAGTAGTGGCCCCACTTATAGTGGATGAGGTTGTGGGACCACTGGTAACATTTGGAGAGTTGGTGTTCTCTGAACTCTGCCTTTTTATAACTGAGATAATGACCTCCCACTGTGGTCGCCAAATGTTTTTAGGTGTAAAACAATAAAGAGAATCTGAGGGGTAAAGTGTGAAGTTGTAAGGGTATTCGAGATGTCAAGATCGAACAAGACTCGCCTAAACCAAGAAATGGTCGTTCGAGTATTGCTTCAGTTACAAAAGAGGAAATAGGGCTGGTTTAAGGGAGGGAAGTCGAGAAAGATGAGATCAAAAAGTTGCTATGATTACTGTGATGTTGTGAATAAAGTTGCTAAAATAATGCTTAAGGAAGCGAGAATGGATATTCAGTTCTCACTAGATATTGAATACTGAATGAGAAGAGTTAATCAATTATCGATGAGATGAACTGATTGTACTGCACTGAATTGATTCTGATGAACCTCTTTCCAAACTGGTCGAGTGACCTATTTATAGCAATAGAATTCCAACTGATCTTGTAAGAAGTGGAAGAGTGGGAGAGTGGAGTAAGTGGGACCACCTGTTAAGAGTCTTGCGCCTAATATTAGGGAAGACTAACAACCCACTTTCTCATCCCATCTTTCTAGCAACGTTCACATGACTTAGTTTCTTTTCCGTTGAGTGATTGTGCCGTTGCAATCACACGTGTCGTAGACCACCAAACCAAAACCCTAAAGAATATCCCCCCATGTAACTTACTTGATTCTCGTAAGATTTGTTAAGTCAAAGATGACTAAGTGCAATTCGTACCATTTAGTGTGTTGGTAAACTTAGGACTTTGCATGTAAATAGAGAATTAAGCGATAAGCTTGTGTATCTCCTTTAGGCTTTCTGGAGGTGGGCCATTCCTCTCAGAATTGGTCCAAGGATTGAACCGGGCAATCGCCATTTAGACCAATAAGAATAGTCTAAGGATTGATCTATGCAATCGCCATTTAGACCGAGGGGATTTCAGCAACCCTCTGTGGCAATGGTCAAGTAAATATGATTGCGTATGACGTGAACATGGGAAATTGGCTTGTGGCTTATAAAGCACAAATTCCCTGAGTAGTAGTGACATAAGAATGTCTAAAATAATAATAAGTCATAGCCATGATCCATGATCAAGAAATGTAGCAATGATATAGAAGCAAGTCTATAATCAGGAGAAAAGTCAGGATATGCTAACACAACGTAGCCATGACCAAAAATGCATGAGCATTACCAATTCAAGACCCAAATGTAGGATACATGAATAAGCTATCTTACATAGCATAATAATATTAGTAGGAAGTCCACTATAGGATGTATAGGGATGGACTATGGCGTTAGGCCATGGTCAGATTTCTAGAGAGTTTGCACGTTACTTACTCTAAAAATCGTCCAGATCAGCCTATATTTCCTAAAATCATGAATTTTTAGTATGTTGTAGAAAACTTGCAGATGAACAACTTTCATGAATGAAGTTTTTCTTAAATCCTTACGGATTAGACCGCATCCATTGTTCTTTACAGTAATTCGTAATCTGTCATATTTCTGAATTTGATTAGGAAACCAAAACATTATGGATTCTATAATCAATTAGGATTTGGAATGGTAAAGAGAGACATGCCCTATAAATAAGAATGACTTCAGAATTAAGAAGTGAGACCATGGCATTAGAATATGGCCGCGTGATAAAAGTGGGCCATGGTATTAGACCATGTTCGATCAATAAAAGTGGGGCCGTGGCTCAAAACAACAAAAGTGGGGTCGTGTATAAGCTATGGCCAAGTGATGAAAATGGGGCCGTGGCCTAAGACACGGCCAAGCAATAAAAGTGGGGCCATAGCATAAGCTATGGCCAAGTGATAAAAGTGGGGTCGTGGCCGAAGCCACAGCCAAGCAATAAAAGTGGGTCCATGGCATAAGCCATGGCCGAGTAATAAAAGTGGGGCCGTGGCCTAAGCCACGGCCAAGCAAAGAAGGATGTAGGCCATGACCAGCCTCAACCTCTCGTGCACCTTCGGCGCAGGGTATCTTTATGATTGTCCACACTTTAGCTTCGACCAGCCTTTGTGCATATATAAGTTGTTTTTCTTTGTGTAGCCTCTTTGACTGCCTTTTGAATAATATATATTGTATGCAAGTGATATGATGTACGTGACGGCGGTTCTGGTGATATGATGTACGGTTTCTTGACCAAGCTGAATTTAGTGAAATGTGCAATTGCAGCTAAGGGAAGCAGAGATGTCTTATGAGTAGTCTAGTTTAATAGGAACGTATGATGAAATTCAAATGAGTTTGATTATTACTCATACTAAAATTCAGTTGAAGTCCACACCTCCCAAACCTAAGATATCGTTCTAGGGGTTGTTCATTGTTTTCTAGTTCTTTTATCTCACTTCTTTTGTTTACTTGCTATAATATACCTTACGTTTCAAAGGACTAAAGGGGAGACTTCAAACGATTTGGTATCTTCTCTAAGAAATTGATGGAACTGGATGTACTGTCCTTACAACCTAGTGAGACCCTTTTTAATTGGCCCAACTACAGACATTAGCATACCAGACATGGAATGTGCACGACAAACAACAGGTTACTCAATGGTTTTCAAATAGGAAACTTGTCACGACAGTCGTAAGAAGAGCAACTGCAAAAACAAAAAATGATCCGACAATGGATTTGCTCCACTAAGAAAAAGAATATATGAGTGTGAAAGCATAGAAAAATCCGGAGACATGAAAAATAGCGCAAGTGAACTTCACTGTTCCGCTCTTTCGGAGTGTCATCAATTTCCTATTCAAAGATATATAAGGCAGAAAACACTTGCCCACGCAGCTAGGGAGTGTACACCTTGTGATGTTGGAAATCCGTGGCTACCAATTACACGGAACCGTTTAGAAAGTGAAACACTTTGGGGAGACCTGTACATTCTTAACCATAATTTGGTTGATTCACAATCGTACATATACATGTTTTAAAGTTGCTAGCCAATTTAAAAAAGAAAACCTTCACATCGCGATTGGCATAGGCCGTGAACTCACAGAAACTTTCAAACAAAGAAATAGAAATGGCCAAACACATAAAGCTTGGTGTTTAGTATCAAGACTATGTGCATAAAATCAAAGAATCAACCGCATTACATGTGAGTTTCGTTCACTCCGAAATCAATGAACTTCAGAAATTTTACGGTTTCGGCTCGTGAAATTTTTGCGCTTTCATTTCCGTTACTAAATATCACGTTAATCCATTCTTAGTCAAGTCGCATTTACTTCGGCAGGTCCATTATAGATTTCAAACGCAAAATAAGAACTCAGATTCTTATATTAACAACCAAAGCTAGTAATTTAGTCAGTATCAAGCCAACGGCTGCCCGGGAACCATAGCCGAAACTTACCATCTGATCAATGTAATCTGATACCGGACATTCCAAAAGTCACTAAACTAAGGAGCTGAAATTATATTAGGCCGGATACACAACCCAAATTGGGGGGATATCAGTTCCCGCAAGTCCAAGCTCTATGGCATGGTATAGCATGTAGATCATTTTGTACCCATAGTGGTTACGATTTCCTACATGCCAGAACCGAAAAAGTAAGCATTGTAGTGCTTGTAGAATAATTTCATATCTTATGGGCAATTCAAGATTCTATAGTTAATAACTAACGGTGAAAGCATAGAAAAATCCAAAGACATGAAAATGTAACTGTGCATCATCTTAAACTCATTTTTATCATAAACAAGTTTTTTAACAAAAATATGATTAACTCGCATGACACAAAAGTTTGCAAAAATAAATTGAATAAAAATAAACTACCCACCATGTATGGCTCTGGATACAAATTTTACAACCACAAAATTATTGATCAATTACTTAATTGGAATTAATCACCAGAAGAAATCTGTTTTTATTGGAGAAAATCCATAGATCCAAGACTAATGTAGTCGGTTAAATTGTAAAGCATTCAAGATAGATCGTACTGCATCATCAACATTTCTTTATTAACGGGCATTTCACAATAGACATATATTCGGCATAGCAACTACATTAACATTTATGCATCAAGGTCCTACTTGTACATTCCTTGCATCTCCCATAACCTTCAAGAGTAATAAATCAAGACCTTGCCCATAAAACATATATTACTACGATAAAGTCAACCGTTTGCAAAACCCATCTCTGCTTGTAGTGGCCTACTCCTGTAAAATTAGAATTAGAATGCCTATGGATCCTCGATAAAAATTTGAGATACGCTAATAGATAATTGTATGTTTTCACTGCCGATCAATTAAGAATAAAAAGTGTACGTCTTTTCCACTAATGCTGAAAACATCCTGGACCTGTAATTCATAAACAAAAGAAAAAGATGACAAACAGAATATCTTGGAATGCATGATTCACATGAAATAAATGATGCCATCTTAATGAGAAAACGACATTACCGACAAAGGCATTTCCGCCATAAATGACCCGGAGTTTTTTGAAATCATCAACATCACTAACATTTCATCATATGGAATTCTATTCACAAAAAAGGGTGTAAAGGCAGAGATGTTGTATGCAAAATGCATGTAGAAAAATGGAACCACTTTCATTCACAAAAGCATATGTATGCAAGAATTTACATATTACCACATCAATTACACTAACCACCTTTTAAGTATCGGCGTATACATTTCACTGCCAGAGATTCTTGGGCAGTCATGGCTTTCCTACATGTAACTGTGGATATAAAAATTCAAGAGTAAAGACAACAAAAACAGAAAAGTCCAAAGAGACTGTATCATACTTTTAAAGGAAATCGATTCACATAAAATAAAGTGAAAAAAAGAGGTAGAACCCAAATTGTACGAAATCCGTCTTTAAAATTCAACGAACCGATTCCACTATAGTTACTGCATAAAGGTATCAGAACTAAATTTCTCAATGGTATGTGGTGGAGAGTTAACAGAGACGCATCCTCGCGGATTTCCTCTTAAAGTATGACTCGACATCCGAGTCTCAATGAAAACCTCAGAAATACCGCAGCTCCAGGCCTGCCCAGAGCTCTCTGAGAAGCATACAACAACCTAAACACATGTAGGCAGACCACACTCTAAACACAGAATGGTCTAATATACCATGGATAAGCAAGCCATGACTTACAACACGCTATAGCGCAAGCGCACAAATACACCATAACACAAGTGCACAAATACGCCATAGCCAAAGTGGCATAGCCTGAATACGAAAAGATTAGCCTTAGTCAGACACCAAGGCCTAGCCCCTAGGCATGGCGCCATAAACCATGGCGCCAGAACACAGCTGGCCTTGGCCAATGGCCAAGGCCGTGGTCCCAGACCATGGCGCCATAAACTATGGCGCCACAACTAAGCTGGCCTTTACCAATGGACAAGGCTGTGGTCTCCTAGACCATGGCGCCATGAGAATGGCACCATATCAAAACTGGCCTTGGCCAGTGGCCAAGGCCGTAGTGCAAATGCTGTGGCGCCATGAAGCATAGCGCCACGAAATCCGACCTTGGCCCAAGGCCAAGGTCGTTGCTGCTACACGATAGCGCCATATCCATGGCGCCATGAGTCCCTGGCCTTGGCCAGTGGCCAAGGTTGATGCTATACATCCACTATGCGTGTCTCTAAAGCGCCACACTCACGTTGGCCACAAAGTCATGGCCACACGACGCTGTTCAAACTCAACACAACCGTGCAATATCTGCATACCACTCGAGATATCAAAACATCACACGGGGGGATAACTTTAGGGGTATTGGTATGGCGGTCTACGGCAGTTAGAAAGAAACTGATAGAGATGATGGACAGTTACGAGAAGGTGGTGCTGAGTGGACATGTTCTACACGACTCTAGCAGTTACAGAGCACAACTCATGTCCTCCACTCTTCCACTCTCCCACGACTTCCACCTTTTCTGTCGAGAGATCATGGTGAGTTCAACACTATAAATAGAGGCTTCCTCTATCTTCCAAGGCAGAACATCTTTCTAGAGCATTCATAAACATTCTCATAGCCAAAACACCTGAGTAGTACAACACGCTTCTAGCCTTGGAGATTTCCAGCCAACCTTACGACGGAGATCCTGAACTCTTACACCCAAAACACACATCCTCAACCTGATCTCAAGTTTCTTCGTTTTTTCCCTCCCTAGATCAACCTATATCCTCTTTGTGACTGAAACAAGACTTGAACGGCCATTGACTTGGTTTAGGCTCATCTTGTTCGACTTTGATCTCGAGCACTACGAAAGTACCCAGAGACGGTGCATTGTTTTTCAGGCAAAAACATTTGGCGACCACAGTGGGAGATCAATCTCTCGGTCCCAGAAAACTTTCTCAAAAATGGTTGAACTTAGGTCAGGATCAGATACCAAAAACCCCAACTCTTCAACTGACGGTGCTGCAACCTCCAATGCAATACCTACCAACCCATCTACATCCAGCGTTGCGCCTAACATTCCCGTTACTCAAGATGCTTCCCCTTCGACACCTGCCGTCCCGGCGACTCCCGTCACCCCGATGACTCCGCTGCTCCAACCAACACCTCTGGCAAAAACCCTTCCTCCAATGTCAAGATCAACGCTCCTATTGAAAAGGGGAAGAAAAGGCCAAAAGCATTAACCATGGATGAGTTGGCCTAGCGCCAAGACGCACTCGCAGAAAGTCAAGGCAAGATGTTCGACACTCAACTAGGGATCCTGGCTTGCCTCAAAACCCTAACCTCGAAGCTGTCGAGTTCACCAGTCAAGGAAACCCCTGAGATTGTTGCTGCTGGTGTCCACTCCGCTGTCATCCACATCCAAGACGACGAGACACCTCATATCCCAGAGGAGTCTCGCCAAAGAGAAGAACAACCACCCCGCTACGTCACGGCGGACGACTCGGATAGGCTACTACGAAGTCGGGAAAGAGAGATGACGCTACCTGTCTACCAGCACCGACCACCATACCCGTATGAAGTGCAGAAGATTGCTCTCCCCAGAGGGTATATTTCTCTCATGTTCTCCTTATATGACGGGACTGGAAATGCGCGTGAACACGTCTCACGATTTTTGGAGTCATTGGGAGAACACGAATACAATCACGTATTAAGGCTCAAGGAATTCTTAAAATCTCTCAGTGAGAGAGCCTACACCTGGTACAATAACCTCGCTCCAAGCAGCATTGGCACATGGGGCGAGATAGTGAACGCGTTCTACCGCAAATACTTCTTCGTGTCTGAGCAGGTGACACTATCAGACCTCAGCAGAATGTTCCAGAGACCCAGCGAGCATCCAAACGACTACGTCAAGAGATTCAGAATCCAAGCTCTCGACTGCCATGATCCGAACGTCACGGAACTACAGCTGGTAGAACTCTGGATCAACGGAATGATTCCGGTCTACCTAGCTCTCTTGGAAAACCTCCGCTTCCAGACCTTTTCCGAACTTCATGAAGCTGCAAAGAGATCCGTCACCACTACACCTGCCCTATTAGAAAGGGCTAAACCGCTGAGGAACGAAGAAACCCGCGCCACTCGTGGTGACAGAAGGCTAATCAACAAACAGTACAATAGCAGTCTACCATCTATGGGCGCCATCAGCGAAGGAGGAAAAAGAAAGAGCCCTGCCACAGAAGTGACACATCCAAAACGTACTAATTCAGCTCCAGGAACCCCAAATAAGAACGTGAACCAAGGAGGGCCCCAACAACCGGAGATGCGGAGGTAGAAGGCTAGACCAGAGGTACCTGACTACCCGTTCCCCATGGAGGAGGTACTAGAATTATTAGACACTTGGATCCAGGACGGGGCCATCGAACTCCCTCCAGTACGACAACCCCCTACGGCTGAGGAAGTAGCAAGTCCAAGGTATTGTCGCTACCACCGAGTCACTACCCACTCTACCAGAGATTGCTTTAGCCTTAAGCGAATCTTCCAAGCCAAAGTGGAATCCGGTGAGTTACACCTGGGAAACGAAGGTGTATACCAAGACCCTCTGCCAGTTCGAGCATTTACTCTTCCCGAAGAACCGGTAAACAAGAGAGTGGAGGGGATAGTGTACCAGTTATGCGAGACTCTCTGTCTCTCGAAACCACAGCGGAAAGACATGTTCATGGCGCTCAACATGGTAGTTTCAGGAAAGCGCCTACCCTTCTAGAAAGCTGATGAGCAGACAAGATCCAAGCAAGAGGAGCCAACAGAAGGACAAGGCTGGGGAATTCTCACAACCGCTCGCCTCTTCCATGCTGAATTCTCGAAGACACTCGTCGACCCTGGGTGCCCAGTGAACATCATCTCGGTCAAGACTCTTAGGGCCGCTAACATCCCTCGCAGTGAAGCCATCCATGCCCCTGCTGTCATCAAGGGCCCGAATGGGGTCGAGGTACGCACCTATGGGTGGATCGACCTCCCAGTAGAAATCGCCACGTTTCCAACCGTAACAGAGTTTCACATTGTCAAGGGAGACGTCGGGAGCGACATGGTGTTGGGACGCCCATGGGTCTACAACAATCAAGAGACGCTTCCTCAGGCGTTCATAGAGCAATTCACGCAAAGGGGCAACACCACAAAGGCAATAGCTGCGCTACCAGCCGGACTCAAGGGAACAAACGAGAGCTCTCTCGGCAAGCAAGGTACTCCATCCGTCTCCCCTTTACATGATAACCCACATTCCCCAAACCATTGGGGACTCACCACCGAAAGACCCGCTAGAGAGGAAAACCCCGAGAAGGCCCCGGTGGACGTAGGCACAACTATTAGAATTTTCATCAAAGCTCCTCAAGAGTCTGGAATTGCTCGTGGTAAGCTATGCAGCGTTAAAATCAAAGGGAAGGGCGAACCAGTACCATATGTTATACCACCTGAAGTCTTGGAAACCATCCCAGACTTCGAGGAAT
>JAJJMA010345033.1:27821-38038 GCA_023529015.1 Papaver nudicaule
TATTTACGTCGTCATCCAAGTTACCCTCACTTTCGAGCTTTTCAACATTCTCCGCGCTAGCAACACTGGCGTGGCCCCCATGATCCTCCTTCTGCGAACACAAGACCGAGAATTGTTAGTTAAACACTAGCAATACGAAGACAAACCCTAAAAAAAAAAAAGGGACTGTCGGCAAAGGCGGCCAGAAACAGTAAGACTCACCTGCATGAGTTCACGATCGACAGCCTCACTGGGAGAAGAAGCATGGATGCCGGCACCAGTTGACTCATCCACCTCAACCCCCACGGCCACAGCTGGGGACTCCGCAACGTCGTCGTGCACCTTCGCCGCAAAAAAAAATCAAGCAACTAAATTATAAAAGAGACAGACGTAACAAGGAACTCCACCAAGACGCGAACAATTCACCTGAGATGGAAAGGGACACGAGCCCATCACCGGGGAAGGATCAATAATGCGACCCTTAGGTAACTCCATCCTGTTACTCTTAATCCTCTTCTTAGGTTGGACGACCGGAGGAGGCGCCATCTATTACCAAAGAAAAGAATCCCAGCTAATAAAGGCGAGACGCATAAAAGCGTATATGTGAGCATTCAAAAAGGGGGTTTACCTGGGGTGTCACAGTGAAGGTGGGCCTGTCATCTATGTTCACCTTTTTTCACGAAGTTGCCCAGCCAACAAAGTGTAATCCCAGAATTTGCTGAATTCGGGAGTGACCCTCATCAGTCTACCAGCAACCAAGAAGATGACCTTCCTCCCAGGATCCTGAGTAGGGTCTAAGTATTCGCGTAAGTCGTCCTTAGAAGGAGGGAGGGAGTGATCCAAGGACACGTCTTGATCGAATCCCATGAACCGTGCTGCTCTGTCAATGTTGTACGCCTACCTCACCAACTCGCCCTGATAAAAGCCAAGGATGAAACCCGAGACGCTACTACACATGAACACCTGCTGCCCTTCGTCCTTGATGTTAGTAACACCGCGAGATCCGGAACGCAAGACGACTTCCTCAGTCACTGCAGCAGTCTGGAGTTGAAAGACTCTATCATCAGGAATGCTACACCACAGACGAAAACATACACTCTCTTCCTTATCCAAAACATCTATTAGCTTCACCGAATCCTTGGGTTGCTTATCACTCCACCACATGATTCTCGCGTGCTCCAACGAATCTGAAGAGAGACCATCCTGCGGAGCATACTCCACATAATGTTCCCACAAGAAGGCCTGGAGGAAGGGAAGGTTGACAAATGACGAAATACGACCCGTAGAAGAACTAGACATGTTCCTGGCTAAAGCACTCCGATGCGCATACTGGGACCCAAGGAACAAGATACCAATCGGCAAAGGTATACCCCGAGCTAGCCAAATAGCATATGGGACGAACAGGCTTCAGCGTCCTGACAGGATCATCCTCGAATATATCCCGCGACAACCAGAGTATGAGGAATGCTGCTATAATCTTGGTGTTGCTGAGAGCGTCACTCCTACCTCCAGACGAATACCAGTAATAGATCCACCTGGTATAATTCTCATCGGCCGAGGCATTAGGTAAATGAAAATCCCTAATCTTTGTATTTATTTCGTCAACCACGACATCGCAAGGGAGCCCCGTATAGTTCCTTGGGAGCTTCCCGGGTATCGGAAGATGATACAGAGCTGATACTGCCTCCAAAGAAATGGTGAGCTCCCTGAAGCCCATGACAACAGTATTTGTGGACTCACACCAACGAGAGGCAAAGGCGACAACACCGTCAACGTCTATATGCACCTTCAGCTTGCCAGACGCCCTCACCGCGTGTGCAATCCCAACTTCTTCTAAAATATTATACACCTTCTCGTCATTCAACATGGAATCCAACCAAGGGATCCACTGAGTCAGGAGAGCCCTACGAGCGCCAAAATCAATGGAAGAAGCCCCATATTCACCTCGTTGCAAGGAAAACCTAATGATCTCACCAGGTGCAACAACTGACGACGGAGGCCTGGTCTTACTATTATACTTCGGAGCAAAACGGGCCCCTGGATCGACTCGGCTCACAAGTGGAGTACTTCTCCTACCAATCTCTTTATATGCATCAAAGAACTTATCCTGAGCACTAGGCGTCCCAACGATAGAAAGCACAGGAGTAGCGTCATCACTTCGCTTTCTCTGTAACACGCGATCAGTTCCAAGTAAGTTACTACATACTCGTATACACATAGTAGTAATCACTCTCTTAATAGCATGAATAGTTATGCATACACACTTACTAAAGTATACATGCAACACCACAATATGCTATTATATATATAAAATAAATAAATAAATAAATAAATAAACAATAATAACATACGATAATTTTTATGCATGAGTATGAGTGGCGCCATACCCATGGCGCTACCAAGTTAGCCTTGGCCCTTTGGGCAAGGCCGTGGCAGTCCCAAAACCATGGCGCCACAACCTGTGGCGCCATTAACCTGTCCCTCCCCCACGGAGGCACATATATGTCCATGCCGTATATATATATGACCGTATATATAAAATTAAAAAAAAAAATACGACAAAACCCTAGGTTACCAAAACCCTAGATTACCTTGTTGCTCCTTGTTGTTGCTCCACTTGATGACATGGTGAAAGAGGATCAACAAATACAGTTAAAGAGAGTAAGTCAAAAAGAAAGAGAAAAAATACTGCTCTGGAAAACCTTCTCTCTTTTTCTTTTCTTTGTTAAAAAAACTCAACCTAGGCATGTATATATATATACATATATATTGAGTCCTAGTACCAGCAAAACTCCTAAAAAGGGAAAGAATGACACGAGGCCCAAGTCCTTTCTTAAATTCCGCCATCCCTAGGGCTGGCGCGTAAAAAAAATGCGGATTTCGAGGCACGACAGTCATGGCGCCATGACCACAGCCGTCCGCACTGCATCCCATGGCGCCATGGCCACCCCCTTTCGCTCTTTCACCCACACACGTAAAAAAAAACTGATACTGCCTCCAAAGAAATGGTGAGCTCCCCGAAGCCCATGACAGCAGCATTTGTGGACTCACTTTAAGAGAAATGGGAATGCACTTTAAGAGAGATGCGGGGGTGGTTATGCACTTCGTGTTTGCAAATACATGCCTGGAGGATATCTTGTAAGTGTCGTGTGGGTAACACTATTCGCGGCCCGTGGAATGAGAAAGAGAAAGGGATCGATTTCTTGGTCCATGGAATACAGTGTCCAACTCCTGTTATTGCAGACAATGAAGGCTTGGGGGATGTCACAACAGATGTGCCTAACCTTAATCTTGAGTTGTTGGATAGGGTGATGCAAAGCCAAATCGTAACAGTCTCCAGCATCCCTGGTAAGTG
This sequence comes from Papaver nudicaule, assembly GCA_023529015.1. Classification (NCBI taxonomy): domain Eukaryota; kingdom Viridiplantae; phylum Streptophyta; class Magnoliopsida; order Ranunculales; family Papaveraceae; genus Papaver; species Papaver nudicaule. The sequence continues at coordinate 31,156 of JAJJMA010345033.1, forward strand.
TAAGCTTCACTTTGCTAGAACTTTCAATGCTGTCATTCAGAGGGTTGTTCGCAATCCCGATGATATATCTTTGTGGATTCAGATGCTTCTTTTTCCCATCTGCACTCTCCGTATTTACTTCCCCAAAGGTAGAGAGGATGAGCGGTCCGGCAACAGGAAAAAGAAGCAGATTGAGGCTATACATCTTGCTTTGAATCGTTGGTCTGAACCCGATGGCTGTATTACCTTGCTTCACAGAGCCTTAGAGGAACAATCTGCTTTACAAGAGTCTTGGCATCATAACAAGAAGAAGAGTCAGGTAAAAACTCAGGAGGAACAAGAGGCTGCCAACATACGACTTTGTCGTAGGAAGTTAAGCAACGGGTTATATACAACTGCTATCCGTACCTTGACTTCTAGTGGCGTAGCTCCTTCCAACTCAGGGACTTTGCATAAATTGCAAGCCAAGCATCCACATGCGCCTCCCCCGTTGATACCTGCAGACCCTATAGTACAACCATCCTTCATTGCGTCTAGGGATTTGGTCCTGAATAAGATGAAAAGTTTCCCTAAAGGGACCTCGTGCGGAAGAGATGGACTTCGGGCCCAACACTTGATCGACGCCTTGAGTGGAGCCGCTGCAGCTGTGTCAGATGAGCTCATCAATTCAATTACTGAGTTGGTGAATATATGGCTCGCAGGTGGTTGCCCTTCGGTTTTGGGGAAGTTTGTGGCCTCGGCTCCTCTCACTCCCTTACTCAAGCCAGGAGGTGGCATACGTCCTATTGCGGTAGGACTAGACGTCTAGTTTCCAAAGTCGCTGCTTCTCATGTTGGTAAAGCAATTGAGAGCTACCTTAGTGACTACCAGTTTGGAGTGGGGGTGCCCTGTGGTGGAGAGGCAATTCTTCATGCTGTTAAGAGACTTCTTGAGACGAAGAGTGATTCTACATCTACTTCGATGCTTCTTGTGGATTTCTCCAATGCCTTTAACCTTGTAAGCAGATCTGCAATGATTAAAGAGGTAAGGGAACATTGTCCTTCTATCTCTAGGTGGGTAGAATTTTGTTACGCGGCTCCTGCTAGACTGTATTATATGGACAAGACTCTATTGTCAGCACAAGGAGTACAACAGGGGGATCCTCTTGGACCCATGTTATTTGCTTTAACTCTACACCCCTTGATCCACAGAATTGCAGAGTCTTGCCCTTTGGATCTGCAAGCATGGTATTTAGACGACGGGACCCTAGTCGGTGACACACTTGTGGTGGCCAAGGCCTTGGAAATTATTCAGCAGGAGGGTGTATCTCTAGGGTTGCACCTTAACGTTTCCAAGACCGAACTCTTCTGGCCTTCGGTTGATTGCAGAGGGTTAGCGGAGGGGGTTTTTCCTTCTAATATATGCCGGCCTACTGAGGGTCAGAGCTATCTTGCGTTATAGGCTTGGGATTCCTCTTTTCGAGGTAGGAGAAAGTTGCACCAGTTGTGGTAGGGAGATGGATATTTTTGGGGACCATGCCTTACATTGCTCGAGTGGTATTGGTCTCAAGTATAGACATGACCTGGTTCGTGATGCCTTTGCTGATATTTGTTATCGTGCGGGTGTCTCAGCTAGGAAAGAGGTTGATTTGGGGTTCATCTCTGATACCGGTGTAGCTTTGAGACCTGCTGATGTCTTGGTGTATAACTGGGATAATGGACATGATGTGTGTATGGATATCACAGTAGTTTCACCTTTTACAGGTGTTGGAGTGCGTGCTTTTGTTCCGGGCAAGGCAATTGATGATGCTGGCATTCGCAAAAAAGACAAATATCTAGAGAAGTGTACCTCTCAGGGCTTCGGTCTTGGTGTATTGGCTTTCTCTACCTTGGGGGAGATGGGTAGTGACACGCTGGAGTTTCTGAAAAGATTACGCAACTACATGGCTAGCCATGATGGGAATGTCGTAGTTGGGGATTTTCTTTTCCATAGGATAGGAGTTGTACTTCAAAAAGGGATTGGAGCTCAGCTTGTCGCTAGACTCCCATCCAATTCTTGTAAGCTTCTTTCAGTTGATGATGATTAATAAAAGATGAACTCTTTTTTTTTTTTAAAAAAAAAAAAAAACTTTCTCTGTATATATAAGCTTGCTTTCAATTTTCAAGGTCATTAACACTAAGACCTGATCTTTTGTAAATCTCTGCTAAAAAAAAAAAAACCTAAGACTATTAGGATTGCTATCACCATCCGAGTGCTTAGTATGAAACATTACTGTTCCACACTAACCAGGGGACTTAATGTAGATGGTGAAAAATAGAAGAGGGACAAAAATGTAAAACAACTCTCTGATTATGCCTTACCTAAAGGCAATTGCCTACTTAGGCGCATCTCTATAGCTCAGAATGCAACCTATTCTACGAGTTGAATATACTCTCTATGATTTCTCCCTTATAACTCCCGATGGAGAGGATAATATCATGGTGCAGTACCGATAACCTCACCGATATGTAAACCCATCAATTTACTTCATGTCGACATCGCCTCGAATTCCTCGATATCAGAACTAAATTGATCAATGGTATGTGGTGGAGAGTTAACAGAGACGCATTCTCGCGGATTTCCTCTTAAAGTATGACTCGACATCCGAGTCTCAATGAAAACCTCAGAAGTACCGCAGCTCCAGGCCTGCCCAGAGCTCGCTGAAAAGCATACAACAGCCTAAACACACGTAGGCAGACCACACTCTAAACACAGAATGGTCTAATATACCATGGATAAGCACGCCATGACTTACATCACGCTATAGCGCAAGCGCACAAATACGCCATAGCACAAGTGCACAAATACGCCATAGCCAAAGTGGCATAGCGTGAATACGAAAAGATTAGCCTTAGTCAGAAACCAAGGCCTAGCCCCTAGGCATGGCGCTATAAACCATGGCGCTACAACACAGCTGGCCTTGGCCAATGGCCAAGGTCGTGGTCCCAGACCATGTGCCACAACTAAACTGGCCTTGGCATTGGCCAAGGCCGTGGTCTCCTAGACCATGGCGCTATGAGAATGGCGCCATATCAAAACTGGCCTTGGCCACGTAGTGCAAATGCTATGGCGCCATGATGCATGGCGCCACGAAATCCGACCTTGGCCCAAGGCCAAGGTCGTTGCTGCTACACGATCCATGGCGCCATGAGTCCCTGGCCTTGGCCAATGGCCAAGGCTGATGCTATACGTCCACTATGTGTGTCTCTAAAGCGCCACACTCACGTTGGCCATAGAGTCATAGCCACACGACGTTGTTCAAACTCAACACAACCATGCAATATCTGCATACCACTCGAGATATCAAAACATCACACGGTGGGATAACTTTAGGGTATTGGTCTGGCGGTCTACGACAGTTAAAAAGAAACTGATAGAGATGATGGACAGTTACGAGAAGGTGGTGCTGAGTGGACATGTTCTACACGACTCTAGCAGTAACAGAGCACAACTCATGTCCTCCACTCCTCCACTCTCCCACGACTTCCACTTTCTCTGTCGAGAGATCAGAGTGAGTTCAACACTATAAATAGAGGCTTCATCTATCTTCCAAGGCAGGACATCTTTCTAGAGCATTCATAAACATTCTCAGAGCCAAAACACCTGAGTATACAACACGCTTCTAGCCTTGGATATTTCCAGTCAACCTTACGACGGAGATCCTGAACTCTTATACCCAAAACACACATCCTCAACCTGATCTCAAGTTTCTTCGTTGTTTCCCTCCCTAGATCAACCTCTATCCTCTCTGTGACCGAAGCAAGACTTGCACAACCATTGACTTGGTTTAGGCTCGTCTTGTTCGACTTTGATCTCGAGCACTACGAAAGTACTCAGAGACGGTGCATTGTTTTTCAGGCAAAATCAGAAAAAGATTGTCTCTAAATTACAATGAAAAGATTTCAATTATCATAACCACCATGTAAATAAAGCAAAGCAAATGAAGCAAGATTGGTGAGAATGGTGAGAATATTACTGGAAAATAAGATGCATTTGAAATAACCACCACGTGTCGTTCTTTGACGATTAACGCTCGAACCTGAAACAGGGAAATGAATTAAAGACTAAAGTAACCCAAAATAAAGCCTTGAAAGTAGAAAGTAGCGATATTGACATGAGACCCACCCTTGATAACCGATAATTGTCTAAATCCACGGAACACATGATGAAGAAAAAATACAACCCATTCAAAAATCATATCACCATGTGAAGTAAGAGAAAGACGGTGCTACAGAAAAAACGAATCAAACTAATGTTTTTCAAAAAATGCAGTTCAACTGGGACGAAAGGAAAATGGTGTTGTAGTTGTTTAAATTTGAAGTTGGTTTCCATGTTTTTAGGAACCTAAATGGAGATACACTCGTGGGATCAGTTGAATAACACAGGTGTAAGCAAAAAATGATGACACATTTTGGAGTTTTGAAAGTTTTTAGAGAATCAAATTTGGAGAGATCAACGGCCAGATTTGTCTCAGAGTCAAAGGACGGTGGATGTTGTAGGTAGGCAACTGTGTTTTAGTATATTGTGTTAGAGCATAGCTCGGTTGAACCCACTGATGTTGCTATCTCAAGTCAGTTGTCAAGTTTATGAGACAAAAACACAAACCTTGATAAGTTTACTCTACAACTCAGACTAGGATAGTTCTAGGTAATCGAGACGAAGACTGATGAAGACGAAGACCGAAGCTTACTACTTGATAAATCATAACGTCCTCGCTGAAGGCTAGAAAGGTATTTCCTTTCCGTATCGTTTTTACCATTTCTATCATACCAATAGTCTATGATGTTGTTTATATGATCCGAAGGTATTCTCGGATTTTCGCCTTTGTATTAGTCACACTTGTGATAACATGTATAGGTAGAGTATGTTGAGTTGTCTCTTGAAATGACCCCAACGGTGAACGCGTACATATGTTGCCTGTGGCATTTCAGAGAACGAGCTAAGTCTGTATGAACGCGTACATACAAGTTCAAGAATTCTCCTAAATTCTCCTGAACTCTATGCACTGCTCTGTGAACGCGTTCATATAAGCCATACGAAAACGTCCAACTTCCATATCTTGAAGTTTTCGGTCTAGGCATGATTAGTTCTCGGACTTGTCGTGACTTGGCCCATGGAATTCAATAACTTAATCCAAGCGATGTTCAAACTAAGTATTTGGACCAGAAGTCGCAAAGCGATGTCCAAACAAGCATTGGACCAGAAGTCGCGGACCTTCAAACAAGGTTGAGTTTTCTTTAACTTTTGGCTTAGTCCAAAGTTCTTAGAAGATTGAGAATGGGTATTCAAGCTATGGACTTTCCTAGTTCCGGAACTTGCTTGAGCCCTACTCAAGGTTGCTTAAACTTTAAGCAAAGCCTCCCTTGGTGATCACTATAAATAGATGACCTTCTGCAGGATACAATCTCAATCCTCTACACATCTGTGTATCCTTGCATAAAGGTTGGTCGCCATCTCAAAGTCCTTTTAGGACTACGACTATTGAAACACTTCACTTGAGGACGTGAAGCACAGGTCGGAAGTCAAATTCCATCATGTATCTTGGGTCGATTGAATTCTTTCAATCTTATCACGACCAAGATCTGATAGAAACTTCGTAAGGTAGATCTTGTATCGTAAACCCTAGAAGTTCCCAACGCAAATTCACGAACTAGGTTTCATACTAAGTTCGTCACGCGTTTGGAGGTAAATTTGTTTAGGCTAGATCAATAAGCCCTATTCAAGATATCGATTTCCATTAACCTTGACTTTAAGTCTAAAGGAAATCACAATTGTATTCTTGTTTGATTACTTGGATACTTTTAGGCGTCTTGTTAGAGGCAGGGTAGCGCTAGTCTTCACGAAGAGAAGTGGAGCAACTCCTAGGCCTGTAAAGGACGTCAGCTATGGGAATCAAGTACGTAGGCTACTGCGGGAACCAAGAGACGTAGGAGCACATTGGTAGCTGAATTGCTTGTAGGGTGAATTCAATCTCGATACAGTCCAGTCCGAAGTCTGAGAGTAGGCTAGCGTCTGTATACCGTTCATACTAAGGGTGTTCACATCTGGACGAGGTCCCGGGGTTTTTCTGCTAGGTTTGCAGTTTCCTCGTCAACAAAATTCTGGTGTCTTGCATTACTTTTCCCTTCCGCATTATATTGTCTCTGATCTATATAATAGAAGTAATTGCAAGTTTGTTGATTCATAACCTTTGAGTGAATCCATCTCTATTGAGATCTACGAGAACTACGTTCTTGTTAGGGTTCGGTTCTCTGAACTATACTCAGGTTGTTGTTTGAATATTGATTTGTCAGATCGTTCAAACAACCATAATCAACTAGGTTCACGAAAACAAAAATTTGGTGGTGTATCTCTATATCCCCGCTTTTTCAGTTGGTATCAGAGCAGGCAAACACCTTAAAAACGTAATTGTTTGTGTTTGACACTTTCGTGATCCTATGGCTACATGTTCTCTTAAGCATGTACCACCAGACATTGCGAAATCAGATCTTGATTTCTCTGCCTCAGACCTTATTTTGTCTGTCAGAAATCTTCTTTCTACCAAAAGAAATTCAAGTTGTTTAAATATCTTCGATGATATAAGCAAAGACCTCTTTAATCTTCAGTTCAATGTAGACTACATTTTAAAGAAAGATGAAGAGAGCAAAACAACTTGAAAAATTCATCTCTGATAACTGTCAGATAGAATTTGACATTAATACACTAATAGAGACTTCCTCTTGCCTTTCCGATGGATCATCAAGTGCTGAAATCACTGTAAGTATGTCATATCCTTCCTTCATAAAGAATAACATCGTTATGCGCCATATATTGCAAAACAAGACAATAATCGTATCATCTACGCACCTCTCAAAAGAAATTTCTAGAAGGGGTAAGTCATATTGGT
>JAJJMA010345152.1:0-14658 GCA_023529015.1 Papaver nudicaule
AAAGAAAACATCTCATGGGACTACGTTTCAAAAAAAGAAAAAGAAAAAGAAAACATCTCATGGGACTTCAAGCAAGGTAAACAATTTTGCACATTAGTTCATGTTTATATACTCGAACATCTTCAATGCTTTTTAGAATAAAAAAAATTATCTTTTGACAGAATGACGAAGAAATGGAGATGGTATCCGATTTCCCTTGGGATAAACACAATGTTCTTCCTGAAAGTGAGTTTGACTTTAATGATCCAAGTGAGTTTGACTTTATGAGATTGGCGGATTGGGGATGCACTGACTACTATGGTCCAGACGACAGCGACAATGACTTTACATAGATTTGAACATGTATTATGTTTGAAAGTGAAATTCAAACATCAGAACAAGGCAACAACAAATCCAATTGTTGAAAAGAAAGTTAAAGCTGTTGGCGAAAAGAAACAAAGAACAACGGGTAAGTCACGTCCAACCTAATACATACCCACACTGCCGTTTACAGAATTATTATTGATAAATTTTGATTATTTATTTCCTTCTTGCGTCCGTATCGAGTACAGAAAACATCGGCGTTCCGTACATGGTGAATGAATACAGGGATCTGTTTTACGCAGCATTTTGGGGTGACTGGGACGACGCTAAAGAATTTTTCGAGACTCATCCAGATGCAATAACAAAACCAATTACAAGTGAATCAAAAACAACAGTGCAGATAGCTATGAAGTATGATGAGTGGGAATTTGTGAAATTCGTACCCCAAAAAGGAACTTGAATCAATGGGAAAATCTGGTTTCACAGTAAAGTGTTAACACTTTCAACTTTTATTTGCCTTTTGCCTTCTGTTGAGTACAAGAGAACTCAATGTCAGCACAAATTCCTTTAGTGAACAAGCCCAACAAGGCCCATAGTCCTATAAGCTTAAACGGAACTGTTTTTCCTCATGCGCTGTTCTATAAGTGGAGTCCTATAAGTACATGGTTATTCTCCTACTCCGGCTTTCTTCAAATTTAGCTTTGATTCTACGGAGATCATCTTTGAACATAATGTCCATAGATTTAAAAACCGTAACAAAATTACAATCAGCGCGGTGGAGACAACTTTTGAAACGGTAATGAGAAGACTCCACGGTACTCGTTGCTTCGTTCCCAAGATGTAGGTATTGGTTTGTGAAACAATATACAAACTTAACTTTGATGGCATCATCGAACCACTCCTTTTTCAAGTAACTCACGACATCCGGAAAACGGCCCCAATGCGCCAACAATTTTGCCTTTTGGCTTTCATAATCTTCCTCCGTTGGTGACCACACCAATGTTTCCCAATCGCCCCCAAATGTCTCCCACATTTTCTTATTCTTAATGAAGTCAATCTCCATTTGTTCAAACTCACGTTTTCTTTGATGTAATGGTAGTTTCTCAATCCTCATTTTTTCCCCCGATCTCGGTGGCCAAATTATCTTTTTGCATTTAACTTACACACTATTCCAAGCGTGGTAGGTGCAAAGAAGGTGGTGAGCTTTAGGAAATACCGCCCCAATAGCATTGATTAGAGCTTGTTCTTTGTCGGTGAAGATAACCATTGGATAACGATCTTCGGGGTAAAAAAGTTTAACTTGTTTGAGTGCCCACACATAACTTTCTTCAAGCTCATTTTCCAAGAAACAAAAGCCACCGTAAACGGTGATTTAGTAGAAGTTTGGCCTACGACGTTCAATAGTGGAAGCTTGTATTTATTTGTTTTGTAGGTGCAAATGTGCAATCTATCAATAGGATTTGTGGATTGCAACGTGCCAACTTGATGAAGTCCGGATTTGCCAATAGTAGATGTTTAACTTTTTGCTTCCCATCCGGTGTCTTCTCCTTGAGGTCAAAGAAAATTGTATATTTTTTCTCCTCCGCCAAGACCATCACTTGTTGCATTACATCCCTGTTGCAAGAGTCCATGACTTTAAACCTTGAGAGGGCATTGTAAATGGTATTCAATCCGGAGTTATTATTCTTGTTTGCGTCCTTTAGGTACCTTAGGATATCCAAAGGCTTTATTCCTTATCTCCACAAACGTTCGACTATCTCCAATTCCTCCGGTTTTAACTTTGAGGCCCGAGCATGGCTAAGCAAAGTCTCCGGCGGTTCGTGGTTGTGCCTACCGCATATGACACTCTTCAAGAAAAACCTCTTCTCATGATCAAGCCAAAATTGAAGCTTGAAGGGACAATCGGTCTTTATGGTGCGGCTTATTGGTGTAGGCCTCTTGGGATGCTTTCTCTTGTAAGAGGTACCATTCTTCCAATGATTTCTGTAGTTTCCACTACACTCGCAAACCATTTGGAAACAATAAGGTCTAACTTGTCCGTTTTGAACAACACTACACAAGATCTTTTCGCCATGTTCTTACGCCCATTCCTTTGCGGCATCTTTATCTCCCCATGTCTACATAGAGGGGAACACAAAGTTAGGACACACAAATGGGGAAAAATGATCAATGAATACACAACTTTGGTGAACTCGCAAAAACCCACCATGGTACAAACATATGGTTGCCAATGATATGTAATGTCTTCGTTCAACACTTGATTAGGACGTGGTTGATCCTCCATAGGCACAATGGGAGGCTCTTCTTCATCAGACTCCTCAGGGGTAGCAATAGATTCAATGTAAGGAACCACATATAAACCAAACGAACAAAGATTAGAAATCATACATAATTTACGCCTCAATAAAGAAACCGTAACTAATATTACGCCTTGGTAAAAGTGGGCGTAAACCTGGGATTTTCATAAAAATTTTGTAAGGGTAAATTTACGCCTTGGTTGTCCATGCTCCAATTGAGGCGTAAATAACACTTGAAAGTATTTGACGAAAAACATAGTTTTACGGTTCAATAACCAAGACGTATATAAAGAATGTGTCAAGAAATATTGAGGCGTAAACAGAAAACTCAAGGCGTAAATAACATTTTTACGCCTCACTTGCTGGGATGTAAATAGTGCATTTAAGATTGCCATGCAACTTACGTCGCAATGGCAGGTTGTCGTCCTAGGCGTAAATTGAGTGTACGCTCAGTTTCCCCAAATTCAAATTTTTACGCCTCACTTTGGGAAGAATCTTGAGGCGTAAATTATGTTTACGCCTCAATTTCAAGGTCAAAACAAGGCGTAAACAGAGCCGCCCAACTCACAAAAATCACAAAAATCAACGTACTAAAGATGATTACATGCAACAATATTACAAGCAAAGGTATACATGGGTGTTAGAAGCTATTTCATCCTCATAATCTTGTTGATACTTGTCTCTTTGGAGGTCTTGGAGTGATTCTTGTGTTTCTTGAGTTAACCACACCTTTCCACTCAACAAATAATGCAATGTAGAGTCCACACCTTCGTTTGGACAGTAGATTTTGTTGTTGTAATCAATTGGAGTCTCCGGTAGCTCGAAATCGGTGTTTGAATCACTCATTTTGGTTGAGTGAATCAAAACTTTGAGATTTTTTCCTCTCCTTCTTTGTTTTTTTTTTCCTCTCCTTCTTTCTCTCTAAATGATTTCTAAAATCAAAAACAAACTGATTTTCTCTCTAAAATTTTTATTAACTTAACTATATAGATTATGATAATCATGATTACCACTAATCTGATGATAATCAAACACTAACACTAAACTAAATTTAAAAGGTAAAACTGTCCGTTTTATAAAAGGTTTTTGGTTTTGGGTTTTGATGACCCTATTTTGTCATGGGTTGCAGCGCCAACAAAATGTCTGTTGTGCCAAAAACAGCGTATCTAAATGACTCCAGATGGGATTTGAAGCATATCTTCATCGGGTTCATGACGAAGACAATCAATCCATTTGTTGATTGGAGTTTCCATTGATCTTTCATTAGTAAATATTACTCGAAATAGATTTTGATTTTGATTTTTTTTTTTTATATAAAAAGTTTGGACCGAAGCCCACTACCTACAAGCCTAGGTAGCTGGGCAAAAAATTAAGAAAAATCCCCCAACTCGAGAGAGTTTTTATTGAGGGTTTCCATTTCCTAGTTTTAGTTGGATTCTTCCTAAATTAGATGATTTCTCAACCTCATCAGGAATATTGTGTTTATCCCAAGGAAAATCCAGATCGAAATCCATCTCCATTGCTTTGTCATTCTCAGGCTCATTCAAGGCATCTGGCCACTCATACGCAACCAACTCATTCATACCAGCACCACCGGTTGTAAAAGCATCTCCTAGCATGTAAGTAATTTCTGCCATTGTTTTGTGCATGGCTACAAAATCATATAGGACGCTTTCGCCAGCTGTCAATAGCTGATCGATCGACGCGCTAAGTTGATCCAGTATTTGAACGTTGGTGACAGTGTCAGACAGTGCCCCGAGTTTCATTGATTCATTGTGCTTTTCACATATAAGATCCAACCGAAGGTTAACCACGCATGACTCGAATTTGAGCATTTCACTGAATTTAGTTTCTCTACTGCTTCGTTTATCATCTCTGATGTTTTCTTGGCAGCCTTAGAGAATGCATCTTGACCGAAAGAACTAGTGTCAGACGGATTCTTTAGCTTTGCACGGTAGTAGTAATGTCTTTCCACCTTATTGACTACATCTACAAAACACTCAAGCAGCATTTCTGCGGCAGATTTTCTTCCAACACCTTTTTCCTGGATATCCCTTATACGCTTTCCAAAATCATCTAATAATCTTTCATTTCGCAGAACCTTCATCTTCTATAACGGGGCTACATTCATCGACAAGATATGTACGTACCTTTGATTTCTTAAATCTTGAGAGAAACAACACGATGCTTTCAAGAATTCTGTGGGACTCTTCGATGAATGACGGACTACTTGGATGAGAAGCCTCGGGTTTCTTCAGTAACCAAGTCGATTCACGTGACATGATATACAGACTATCAAACAGATGCTTTTGTTGCCTCATGCACTTATTAATTGGGTGCTTGCTAAACCTTTCCATATCTCCATTATCAACAGCGGCATTAGAACAATTTATACCTGCGGCAGCTGCAGCAGACTTTCTCAATTGTTCCAGATGCTGAGAAAAACCATATGCAACATCCCGCTGCTTCTGTTGTATCCTGATGAGGTTGATCGAGAAAAGAGGCTAATAGTCCAGCCTGCTCTCGGCTGAAATCATTGCCAGATTCTGACTGAATTCTTTGCAAAAGCTGCATCAGTGACACGGTTATGTCGTGGTATTTCTTTGCCATAACCCAGTTTGCGTCTGAAGTTAAATTTGGATACGGCGCCTTAAGAGACGAACATCTACCAACATTGAGCTGATCATAATCCTGTACCTCATTCGATACGTACTTGTGCCAATCCAGACCAAGATCCTGTAACATACTCAGGAAACGAGGGAAACGCCTCCTGTCATCGTACTTGCAGTTGACATCCTTCCACACATCTGCAGCACTTGTTGCCTCTTGGAGTAACATCAGAAGTGATACTTTTAAATCTATCGATTGTTTCTGGATTTGAGTTATTTGATGTATAGTAATAGAGTAAGCCTCACCAGTGTGGGTGTAATGGTTTTAATGTGAGTGTGTGAGGTGGCACGTGTGTTGTTGTACTCATGCTAATCACATGTGTGCCAGCCTGTATGTGAGCGTGTACAGCACATGTGTGCCAGTCTGTCTTATCACCGTCTGCTACAGTAAAGAGTTCTATATAAACTCTATGTAACTCTACTGTAAACATAATCTTCTTCTTTTATATCAATTCATATTTTGAATTACAAATCGTTATTGCCAACCATGTAGACATCAGGTCTATTATGGTATCAGACTGAAAACCTAATTAGGTTTTCAGAGTTGCGATCCAATTTCCGCTGTGTATCTCAATTCAAAAATTTCAAACCTAATTGTTCTTCATCTTCTTCAACTTTTGCTGCTGTTTCATCACAAATCTCATCTTCTTTGACGAATTTGGTCTGAGTTTTCTCTTCAAAAGACAAATCTCTCAAGTAATTTGAAGTTTGTTCATCTGCTACAGTAATCAGATGGTGTTTTTCCTGTTTGATTGAAGTTTGAATGATTTTAATGGAGTCTGTGGTTGAAGAATTGATGGTTGGTGATTCCGGTTGTGAAATAGGTTCCAATTTCTGGTACGCACAACGTCAACAATACGGATTAAGTGTGAACTTCGGTTTGAAATTTGATTTTTGTTCTTGAGCTCTTGGAGATTTGCCAATAATCCTTAGAGTGGAATTAGCGTCTTCTACCTCGACAACGGCGATTGAATCTATGCTGGTAATCTCCAATTTCTTTTAGATTTGGCACATCTAACTTTAGATTACTTCAAATTAGACTTCTCATGTTCAATTTTGATATCACTATCTCGGCAAATTTCAATTTCATCGTCAAAAGCCGTTTTCGTCATAACTAGGTTTCATATATACTAGTTCTTTCATCAAGATTAATCGACCTTGGTTCCTGATGCTATTAGGTCTGAGCATGTTCAATATTACTACCTTGTTAGTTAGTTGAGAACTTAATTTTGTTCCACTTGATAGTGAAGTTCTTCTTAAAAGTCAGTAGAAGATTGAAGTATTGTTGGTGAATATGTTGCTGCACATATGGTGTTTCATAGCACATTTTCATACTCCAATTCTCATTCTTATATCAAGTCGGTCCTCACATATGCGTGCGTAGTGTGTTGAATTATCTTGCGAGTTGAATGATGATGCCGTGGATGATTTATGGGATTGACTTTGGTGTTTATACTGATTGAGAGATTGGAGTCCCCTTTGTTGAGTCTGCATATAGCTAGTATGCAGCCTGTTCTTATGCTTGCATGTATGTTGAATATGCAACCAGTGGTTCTTCTACTTTTCCTGTTTGAATAATCCAAGTTGAAGTGATATCTTCTATGGAGTTCTTTACTTCTATTTTTGCAAGAATAACACAAGGTACAGCTGACATCATGCTGTGAGTGAATTGAATAAGAGAGTCAGTTGTGACTGGTGCTGATTCTCAGTATTATTTGTTGATATTCTTCAAGACAAGCTGCATTGTGCACTGCTTTTGGCATGTTTTGGTGGCTGGTAACAATATGGACAGTCACATCTAGACTACAGGAGTTTACAGTAAATGTTGGTGGTAGTTTGTTTGTGTTTTCTCAATGAAGTATATGGAGTTCCAGCCAGTGTCTACGTGTTTTATGGAGTTCTGGATGCGTGTCTACGTCTACTTCATCCTACTGTTAGTTATGAGAAGTGTGCTAGGGAAGAGCAGCTACACCCGGGAATGTCAGCTTTCTACTCATCATCACCTACTCCTAAATTGTATTGCATACAGGGCTACTAATTGTGCTACCTACTGTAGTGCAGTTTTCTACCTACTGAACCTATTCAATCACCTACTACCGTCTGCCCCCATTCATACTACTCTCTCTATTCAACCTACCTACTTTTACTGCTCATTATGTTCTGCTTCTTCTATTCATACGTCTGCTCAAACTCCTACTACTGCCCCAATTCATCCTACTGTTAGTTATGAGAAGTGTGCTAGGGAAGAGCAGCTACACCCGGGAATGTCAGCTTTCTACTCATCATCACCTACTCCTAAATTGTATTGCATACAGGGCTACTAATTGTGTCTACAAGAACTCTGCACCAACTCTGCACCAACTCTGTCATCTCTATCTACTGCTGCGCATCACCAGTGTGGGTGTAATGGTTTTAATGCAATCTCAAGTTGACTTTGCCTACTTGTGATTGAGGGGGGAGTAATAGAGTAAGCCTCACCAGTGTGGGTGTAATGGTTTTAATGTGAGTGTGTGAGGTGGCACGTGTGTTGTTGTACTCATGCTAATCACATGTGTGCCAGCCTGTATGTGAGCGTGTACAGCACATGTGTGCCAGTCTGTCTTATCACCGTCTGCTACAGTAAAGAGTTCTATATAAACTCTATGTAACTCTACTGTAAACATAATCTTCTTCTTTTATATCAATTCATATTTTGAATTACAAATCGTTATTGCCAACCATGTAGACATCAGGTCTATCTGGTGAGGCTTACTCTATTATATAGGTTGTTTGGGGGAAATTTTGGAACCTCCATATGTAGCTTGAATATTGATCAGCTCTTCAGATAGCTTAAACCATCGATCTATCCATTCATCTGTCGGTTGTTTGGTGGAATTCATACATGTTTCTCCAAGACCTAAGTTTAAAAACGCAGCAGAAGTATCTTTATCTTCTTGATCTATGCATGGATTCATGTCTACTGCTAACGTATCAGAGCGTTTGTTTTCGCAAGCTCAGAAAATTTTGAAACTAAAATAAAGTTTGGGCTTCTTATAATATATGCCTCATTAAATCCTAAAGTCCTACTACTACTGGGAGGACTTGGAATTCGGAAAAGGAAATTTTCTGTATTAAGAATCAAAATCTATATATGGAAAGTATATATGTTTCCAAAACCTTGTATGAACCCACCGCTAGGGAACTTCATTAACATGTTAAACTCAATGTTTTGAAAACCGGCCCGGCCGTCGACTCGGAAATATCAGTGGGTCAAGGTCAGCTGTTCCGACTAGTGGTCCAACCAGTGAGTCAATTGGGTAAAGCTCAAATGAATAAGTGTTCGTTAAATTTTACTTGAGAGTTTATGTCGGGATCGGTGAACAAAAGACGTTGACAAAAGTTTTGACAAAAATCGATAGCCGTACGATCTAAAATATCTAATGGTTAATAAGTTTGATGATATGGCAGATAATTTACCTTTGGTGTGTGTTTGGTTAGCGAACAACGTTTAGGAATGTAAACAAAACTTCAATAGCCGTCCCGTCATCTTCTCCTACATCTACTGCACTTTTTGGTTTGAAAATGTGCCCTAGTTTAGATCTTTTTTTTTTCTTAATAAAATTCTGATAGTATATTTTTCTTACTTTGATCATCACTGGAAATTGCAGAGCTTGATTTCAAGGGTATATGATTATCCTCCAAAAAAAAAAAAAGGGCATACGATTGGTTCAATTCTGTACATGGTTTCCAGTTATGGGCAAGATGATTGTTACACTTATTTGAAGTTGGTTTGTGAAACCTACTCACCACTCAAAATCATTGATCGTCTAAATATAAATTTAGAGTTAGAATCTTCATGTTTACACAGCCGAATCATCTATCAAAGTTTCAAACAATCATATCTACACGTTTTTAAATCTTTAGTGTGAAATCATTAGTGTGATTATGATATTTGTGGATCAAAAGGTTTTTTTTTTCCTGATGGAATGTCGATAGCAAGAGAATCATGATTATGACACTTACGGTAAACATAACTACATCAACAAAATTTAACTGAAATATCTCCATATTTTCCCTACATTCACGCTTGACTTTAAGCCAAACGTACACCACAACTCAATTTTGTGCCATGTCATGGAAGATATTAGCCATAAGATATTTAAGATCTTAAGGTTAATAAGCTTTGTCAAAGGTTTTGTCAAAAACCTTTTGTTTACCGATCATTTTCGTTATATAATACCTTAGAAATTTATTTCTCCTTCCCAAATCATTTTACATTTCGTAAATATATAATGTATATTAATTGTAGCACTAGATCATATAACAATAATTGGTCTGGTGATTTCCATGATAGCCGATATCCTGTAGGATTGCAGTTCAAATCTCACCTACAAAAACATTTCATTTTATTTACCACTGTTATACGGGACATAGGGTTGAACCACTTAACCCAGAGGGTTCACATGTTTTAGTGGTCCAACCGGCTGGGTCAACCGGTTCAGTAGTTAAAGAACGATTTTGGGAGAGGAGAGATTACTGGGTCAGTGACGACCCAAACCCTATGACTGGTTCACAGGTTTTCCGGCCAGGCCGGGCCGGTTTTCGAACATTCGTTAAACTGCGGTTTGAATTTAGGGGGAATATCATTTGGTTCTATTTTAAGTGGGATCATGTCTATTTAGTCTTTTGATAAAAGTGGACTTCCTGTTTGGTCATCAATAATTATGTTCAGCCCATGGTCAAAACTCACGGTCAATCCCACCTATAACGTGGCAAGGACTTTCCAGTTTCTGATTTCTCTTTCTTCCCTAACATTTTTTTTTTCTATTTCCAATTTTCAAGCAAAATATAAAATCTTCAATCGAACAATCCTGCGCTTTCTTTTTCGTTTTTTTTTTTTTTTGAACAATAGAATTCAAAACTTTATTGCTTTAGGTTTAAGAATTTAACAACACCTTTCTTAGCTTATCTCTGCCCTAGGTGTTGCTTCCTTTTTCCTTTAAAATTCTTCTCTAATGCTCTTCTAGTCTTCTTTTTCATGTACCTCTACAAGCACATTGAGCACCTATCTATAGAGTAGGATTTCCCCAAGACTAGTCTTTCCTTTACAAGGAAACTCTCCTTTGTTAGTAACTTTCTATCAATGGAGGTTCAACAACTCTTTCTAAGGCTAAGTCTAATGGCACTTCCAGATCTACCAAAAGCGTCGCCTTTTCTATAAATTCAACTCCTCTTTCTACGATTTTCGTAGAAGCGGATGTTGAATTCTACTTGGGCGCTCAATGATGTAGCGCCCAAAAAGTAAACTCGCGCTCAATGATATAGCGCCCAAACGAATATTCTCACTAGATCTGACGGCTAATAACATATGTTCCAGATCTGATGGCTGAGATTATCTGGCGCTTTATCATGTAGCGCCCCAACGCTATATTATTCAGCGCCGAAGTAGAATTTAGCTGATGTGTCTAGCACTTCCCATTAGACTTGGTTTTCTACATTTCTGATGTGTCATTCAACATTGAAGTGGATGTTGAAGTGCCATTAGACTAAGCCTAAGAATAGTATTCCACCCTAGAATTACTTGGAGAATAATGTAGTTGTATTAGACTTAGGTATAGGGTGTTTTTAATGGGCCTATACCTAAAAAAAGGATCATCTTGAAGCTGCCAAAAGCATAAATATCTAAATTAGACACAACTACCAAATCTGATAAATCCATCAAAAAAAATGGTACTTTGTCATTCAAAGGTCTTACTGCACCAACATTCTTATTAAATCACAAAATCCCTATGTAGGGTATGACAGAGAACTGCACTCTCCTCAGTCTAAGCCGCAACAAAAGAACAACTAAAGTAATGGAAACTCTAAATTCCTTATGCAGGTAGGTAAGTTGAGTTGTACTTGGAAGTGTCTAGCATAACCAAATTACTTTTGTTGCTTTAGCAGATAAAATACTTTGTTCTGTTTTGAGTTACTGCTGACGTCTGAAGTGTCTAGCATAACCAACATTACTGAGACAAATTGCAAGATTGTAATGCACTTGTAGCACCCCGTATCTCTGAGACAAATGATTAGGCAATTTCTTTCAATCTTTCTAAGAAAACTTCATGCCAGTCTGGAGAGATGAGATGTTAATACTCTGCTCAAATATGACTTTGTTTGAAAGTTAAAAACATTACGTCAACAACTTATACTAATCGTGCAGTGCAGTAAGGAACGATAACGGACCATTTGTTCCCAAACGATGGATCCCAAGTTGATGTAAACGCTTATTACTATGGTTCCGATTCAGCTCTGGGCAGTTCAGATCAATTACAACAACTGATGTATTCGTGTGAATTTTCTGAGTCACTAAAGATTTATGAAAACTATCTACTAGTATGTACATAAAATACGTTGAACTACATGAATGTCAACATCCAAGCAAATTAATGTAAAAAACAAACATACAATAGCGAATTTAAAGAAGCTACTCTCATATTTAAACCAAATTCAATATTGAAAACATAGTTGGGGTTTAATGATTTTAACATCCACTTTCCCTCTCATATAAATTCTCACCATAAATCAAGATTTAAACACAAGAACCAGGCTGAAGATAAGAGTAATTACGAACATACCATATACTCCATTTTGACCTTGGACAGCAACCCTATCCATGTAGGATGCAGCGAATGTGCTTAGAATCAGTACTCCTCTGTGAATTTCATCTAGACCCCTGATGATATCACTGAAGCCCTCACTCTCCTGTAAATTACTTAGAAAATCACGTATATCTGTAACAGAAAACTTGACCTTGTGAATTCCTTTAGAAACGGCAAGAAGTATGGTTCCTAAAGGTTGTTCCATACTTAGGGTTTTCAGTCCATTATATAATTCAGATATTCCCAAAATTAAGAAACTGATCTTTTGAGATAGAAGCACAGGTGGAGCAACTAAGTTTTGATAGCCAGTGAGTACAAGATTAGCACCAGTAACCAAACGTAAAAACCCTTCCTCTACGTTCCTCCCATGATTCCCATGAATTGCTAGTTGCTCTAACGATTCCATTATGATTTGGGTTCGAGCGGAATTTTAGGGTTCGGACTCAATGGAATCAATGCAAAGTGAAGGAGAAGATAAGTTGATCGGTTGAATTGGGATCAGCCACCCTATAATCTTTTGAATTGGAGATTAAAACCACCTTAAAAATACTTGAATTGATAGTTCTACAGCCGAGATATTTATATAGAGCTTGGAAATCCTAATTCAAACAAGTTCTCTAAATAAAGCAATCACACCTAATTAAAGAAAGAATCTAGAAAAAACTAAATAAGGGAACACAGAGAACTTAAGGAAAAGAACTAAATAAGGAAACCAGAGGTGCTGGTGTCGGCAACGAAGAAAGATTCGGCATTAGTTTGGTAGATATTTTATTTATTTACAGGCGAAGAAAGTTTTTTTCATATAATTATCCATAAAATCAAAACCAATAAACATTCAATAAACAGGCGGGTACCTTGACATGTTGGGATCAGCTCCATTCTGATGTCGGTTGTCCATTCTGATTGCTAGCCAGGGAAAACAAAAATCAAAGCTTTAGATATCAGTAAATTAGGAAAACAATTAGTAGATTAATGTTAAAGAGAAGAAGACACCATCAACTTACAGAAAAGTTTCTTGACCTAGATCACCAATTTCGCAAGGAGAGAAGATTATCCGAGACGCAAAGAAACAGAGATTTGCTGTTGCAATGGAAGAAAGCCGAAAACAAGAACAGAGAGGTAGAAATGAGAAGAGTACTACCGGTTCCAATTCAAAAAAAAAGCTTCGTCACACAGATGGAAGAGCTAATGAGAAAGGACAATGCGAAAAGCGTTTTAGGCCTACTGTACTGACAGTACTGGTTCAACACCACGCGTCAGTAGCTGAACTAGGAGAAAATCAGTTGACCCCTTACAAGATCACAGGAGTGTACTTTGGGTTCCGTTGTCCATTGACCAGGGCCCAGCGGGAAGTCTTTTGTACTTCATAGAAAATGAAGAAATGTGATGTGTGGACCCCACACGTTTGAGGATGTTGTCAGTCGAACTTTGTTTGAATTTTTGTTTTTGAATCAGAAAGGAAATCCATTAGAGTTAAGTATCCCTTAACAGAAGTAAGGCAGGTATAATACAATGGCTGATAACATATTCCCTTTTGTTGTCAAAATTTGTTTGAATTGAATCATATGGATCAACATTTTTGAACTTTAACCCAACAGATTTCTCTTGGCGCATGAATAATCAAATCAGCTGTGTCACTTTAGAAAAATAAACGAAAACCCTTTTTTCTTTCCCCTCGAATTCAGAAGGATATGATTCTCTGTATATTCCCTTGGACAAAGAATTAAAGGCACGGACCAAGAAGAACTGAAGTCAAGTAGGAAATAAAAGGCCCATAATAACAATGGGCCTAATTTGCAATGGAGGAAGGTACATAAAGCCCATAATGAAACTGGCAAGTCTCATACTAGTAGGAACTGACAGATGAAGATTGTTATGATTTTTCTGATGCACAGCAAAATTCCCCAGAGTTGCTCCATTCTTTAGCAAAATCCTTGGTCATTTCCTATCGCTACTACTCCTTGCCCTCAATGCAGAACCTCAAAAGAGGAATGCGAATTCATGAATAAAAATGGGGAAATCACCAGACACTGAATGAAACTGGGGAAATGAAAATGTTCTTTTATACTCCAATTTCTATTTTGGGCAAAAGTGAGTACAAACCTAAGAAAAAAAGATGCGAGTGTAATTTTTCTACATCAATAGACACCACAAAATGCTAACAAGTTTGTACACTCCCTCCAGTAAAACATACAGGTTCCCATGATCTCCTGACGGAAACACAAATGACAGTGCCACATGAGGAACTTCTAACTTCCTCGCTGAGAACGACATTTTCTTACTACGACCTCCTTTGTAGGTGGAAACAAAATCAGCAGAAGAGGAGCAACATCATCATTCTCTCAGTAGTACCCACGGCTTTCTTGTTGTATACTTCTTGAGAAGAACAGTGCTTGACTAGATACTGCTGCATTGCGTCTCTCATGGAAGGTTTTCCTGGAAGGGTAATGTACTTGTACACTTGGTTCCTAATCTGAATACACTAGTCATTTCACCCAAATTGCTGCTTCATCTAGCAAACCATCCTTGGGACTTGTTTCTAGAAATCAACTAGATTCCCATTCAGCAAGGCTTCTATTTTCGCCGCTCACTATGAACATCGACCTTCTCGTTTACTTTGAGTGTCCGACCATATTCTGGAACACGAGATCCACTCGACCAGATTAGTCCGACATTACTTGACAGACATCTTTCATATCAAGTTTGAAAATATGAGGATAACAAAAGGTAAGGGAAAAGAAGATTACCAGGAGCAATATATCCGAA
>JAJJMA010345167.1:0-10222 GCA_023529015.1 Papaver nudicaule
ATTTTTTTTATCCCTTGATATCCCAGTTGCATGCTCCCGAGTAAGCTTCAGCATGACTACTATATCCACAAACAGAAAGCAAAGTAAAGCCAAGGCATCACTTTAGAAAGCCAGAACCTGCAATACTTGTTTGGCAATATATGGTTATGCTAGATCATTCTAAACTCAGCTTTCAAGCATAGTTTATTCATTTCTCGCTATTTTAATAAAGAGAAATATGCCATATTCTTTTTTTTCTTTATCTCTTTTGCAAGTTAAGTATATATGCATGGACTTGCAGAGTATAAATCTGTCCTCAATAACGTTATATACACAAAGCCTTTTGTATTTCTTCTTCATTACATACACAGTCTTCTGCTTTCAGGTCTTTGCTTGTAATTACCAATGGATTTTGTTACTCCCATCATCGACATAATCTCTCGTCTATGGGATTGCTCAGCTACCCGTGCAAATTATCTCTGTGAGCTAAAACAAAATTTAAATGCTTTAGAGAGTTCCTTCGTGAAACTGAAAGATCGAAGAGATGATGTCAAAGCAAGGATTCATATTGCTGAGTCAAACCCAACAGAGCCGGCAAAACGCACAAATGAAGTTAGCGGTTGGCTCCAGAGAGTGGAAACTTTGGAACCAGAAATAGGCGACATATTACGTGAAGGTGTCAACAACGGAGGAAGCTGGTTTTGTTGTTGGGGTCGGAAAAACTGTTTAACTGGTTACAAACTTGGCAAATTAGTGGTGGAAAAGCTGAATGATGTCAACAATCTGTGGAATGAAGGTGCCTTTCAGGCCGTCGTTGATAAATGCCAACCGGATCCTGTTCGAGAGATATCTGCAGACCAAGCTTTGGGAATGGAGTCAAAGCTCGAGCAAGTATGGAGGTTATTGGCTGATGAGGAAAGTGTCGTGAGAATTATTGGCTTGTATGGTATGGGTGGAGTCGGCAAAACAACTCTTCTGAAGAGCGTAAATAATGAGTTTCTTAAAAGAAACCATCATTTTGATTTAGTCATTTGGGTTGTGGTTTCCAAAGAACTAAACATAAAAGATATTCAAAAACAGATTGGCAAATCACTCGGATTGTCATGGGCAGAGGATGCAAATATATATGAGGTAGCTAAAGATATAACCCAAGTGTTGAAGAACAAGAAATTTGTGTTGTTGTTAGATGATATTTGGGAAAGAGTTGATCTAAAAGCAGTTGGAGTCCCAATTCTAACAAATTCTCGAGTGGTTTTTACTACTAGATCAGAGTCGGTGTGTGGGTTTATGGAAGCTCATAAAAAGATCAAAGTAGAATGCCTACAATGGGATGAAGCTTGGAGTATATTTCAAAAAGAGGTTGGACAACAAGTGCTAAATTGCCATCCAAACATACCAGAGCTTGCCAAACAAGTGGCAAAAGAATGTCTTGGTCTACCTCTAGCTCTCATTACTGTTGGTCGAACTATGGCTAGCAAAACAACTCCCCAACAATGGCAATACGCAGTTGCTGTTCTTCGGAGATCTGCGTCAGTATTTTCTGGTATGATTATTAATTTTCTACTATAAATAAGTTTACTTTTCAATCTTCTTGAGTCTACAAAACTATAAAACCAGATTTAAATCTTGCTCTTCGATTACATTTGCAGGTCTTGTCGAAGGAGTATTTGCTATTCTAAAGTTCAGTTATGATAACTTACAAAGTGAAAAGTTGAAGTCTTGTTTCTTATATTGCTCGTTATACCCCGAAGACTATTCAATTCGGAAAGATGAACTGATTGGACTTTGGATAGGAGAAGGATTCTTAGAGGCAGTTGATGATGATATCGATGAAGCTTATAATGAAGGTCATGATGTCATTGAAAGTCTTAAAAGTGCATGTTTGTTAGAAAATGGTAATAGCCTGAAGGGAAATGAGGTAAAAATGCATGATGTAGTTCGTGAGTTGGCGATTTGGATAGCCTCGGATCTGGGAAAAAGCAAAGGCAAGTACTTGACAGTTCAAGCAGAAAGCCAACTGAAGCTCCAGGAATGGGAGAAGGCTGAGAAGATTTGTCTAGTAGGCAATATATCAATCAAAGAAATCGTTGGAGCACCAAATTGTCTGAATCTCTCAACTCTGTTGCTACAAAACAGTAACGTGCACAGCATCTCTGATGACTTTTTTCAATCCATGCCCATGCTTAAAGTTTTAAATATGTCTAATTTGGATATCATGAAACTCCCAACAAGTATTTTTTCACTAACAAATTTACAGTATTTGAACCTATCACGTGTCCATCGTAGATTTGGTGTTGTTAAACTAAGTCCAGGGGGTTTGGTTTGTCTTACAAAATTAAAGATGTTGGACATGTCTGATTCAGAGTTATGCGAATACTGGGAAGTAGAAGGTGGACCAAGTCTGGGGGAGTTGGAAAGCTTGCAAGACTTGAATCATCTTCGAATCAAGCTACAGACCGGTGTTGCTCTTCAAAGGTTAGTCAGCAGCTATAAATTGCAATTGTGCACAACACTATTAGATATTAGTCGATGTCGAGGGATCACAACCCTCGTATTGTCACCGCCTTCACCATCGTCACCGATATCGTCATTAGCTAGTCTATCAAACATGGTTAGCTTAAAATCACTCACTGTCCATTGGTGCGATGGGTTAGAAGAGTTGAGAATCTCGAGTTGGGCAGGCACGGAAGGTAAGGTCACTTTGTTCACGACTTTGGAGAAAATTATGATCTATGACATGGATAAGTTAAAGATTGTGTGGGATGTGCCTCAACTGTCAACATTCCGCTTCGTGAACCTTAAAGAAGTAACTATTTCTAGGTGCCCTGAAGTGAACGACGTAACATGGCTGATCTATGCTCAAAATCTCGAGACACTTGAATTGTACATTTTGGATAAACTAGAAGAAGTAATATCTACTACTAGTAGATTTGGGAAGGAAGCCATGCTAATGAATAACGTGTTTTCAAGACTGAAGTATTTGAAGCTGAACGAGCTAAGGAATTTAAAGAAGATATGTAATCCTAATGTGAAATTTCTAATATTGGAGTCTATTACAATATCGGCGTGTCCACTACTGAGGAAGCTGCCGTTTGACATCAATAGTGTCATTCCTAACACTTTCCAATGGATTGAGGGATATCAGCAATGGTGGGATAGGCTAGAATGGGAAGACGATACTACCAGATCTAATCTTGCTCCTTATTTTCGTAGCTCTGGAAAGTGGTTTATCGACAGATATAATCCATAATAATTAAGCTGTAAGAGAAGATAAGATTTTATGCTTTGAGTGTATTATTGCAGAGTGATATATCAATATAAATTTGTACTGTTGTTTGCCATAAACAGTAATGGTGTAGCTACTTACTGATGTCGAGTGTGATGAGGATAGCCTGCGGTTATTTTCTGTCTGGCTTTTACATCCCTCAACTGCGTGCAAGCTCCAATAACACCAGATAAAATGAAGTCATTCGGATTATCGTACGACGACACTTGAAATTCCCTGAACCTATCCAAATCTTCTTTACCCTGACCATGTTGAGTGTGCATAAAATCATAGAAGACCATGTTATTAAATTCCTCTCAGACATTCCATCGAACATTAACCGGGCTTCGTAAAGACAACCAGATTTTGATTACGTATTAAGCAGAACATTAGTCAGAAACAATTCTAATTGAAACCCTGAAACTATAATGACTCCATGAATTTTCATGTCAAAGAGACGAGGTTTGTTGGGGACATGTATTTGTAAGAGTTCCGCGAGTTTTCGCTTTCTTTTACGCGATTCAATGCTGTGTAAAATGGGTATCTTTGAAGGAAGAAGAGACATCGATTGTAAAGTAGAGAAGCTCTTCACACTTGAAATTACTCTGATAAATTTGCAAAGAATTCTCATTTCATTGATAAAGGTAACGGATATGTTTTTGAAAGTTAGGTAAGAGTAGTTTGTTATTGGCGGGTAGATACTTAAACATGGGCTATATATGGAAATAAAAATCCCATGAGAAGTCCAATAAGGATCTTGTTTTTTTTCTTGAGATTACACTCGACTTACATCCTCCGGGAATCGGAAAAGAACACGCATTAACAGTTCTTCTGAGACAGAGCAAAACCGGGCTGAGGCAAAACAGTGGGACCCACTACCCTTGATTTGCAAAGGGACTGTTTGTGGGCTCCACATAAAAAGTCTATGAGAGCGCTTGCTCGGTCACGGAAGTCGGTACATCTAGCCTTTTTGATGCATTAATGAATAAAGATGATGCAAATATCGAAAATGCGAAGGTTAGATGTATAATTAAAACTTAAAAGAGGAGGCTGATTCAGCTGTAATATAATTGTAATATTATTGGGTGATGATATTAGTGGTTTGAGTTCTAAACTCGTTACCATCAAATTCTTTACTAATTAAAAATAAAATCTGATAATTTAGCTTCATTCAGGTCGAAAAACAAGCCTATAAATAAGTATTAAAAGATCTTCCAAGATTGTTCGCCTCTGCCAACACATTATACTTGGATGTTGATTCCTTTCACTTTGAGTGCTATGGGTCGAGTGCAAAAGCACTCTATCATTTTCATTTTGAAAGAAGGTTTATCTTTAGACGTTTAACAATAAAAAAATAAATAAAAAAAGATTGCGACCCGCAATAACAATAAACTAATGATTAGTTTTATTACATAAATTGAAGGACCCCCTTTTTAATATTTTAAAACTGACCTAAATTAAAGGAATAACTAATGTTTAGCAGTTTCTTCAATTTTCTAATAAAAACGTCAAATATTTAGCCGTTTTTTGTGGAGCGGCTAATCATTACCCGCTTAGACTACATTTTCAGCAACTCTTTCATATGAAAGACCCTCCAAACTATTTTTGGGGTAATTGGGGGTAAACTCTACCCATAATAACATCAAATTAGGTGGTTTGATGCTACTTAGATCTTTCAAAATGAAAGAGTTTTGAAAGACCCATATACCTTGCTCTTATGGAGTAGATGTAGGCAAATTCGTGATTTAGAATGTCAACTAGTATATTAATTCCCTTCCAATTTTTTTGTCGATACTTTCTTAAAGTATTGCACATTTTTCAAGTAAATACGGGAAAATTATAAATTTTATGGCAAAGAAAAATATACTTATTTCTTTTCCATATTTTTGTATCACAATAACTAAGGAATTCAATGCTGGAAATCTTAGTAATTAATAAAATTGACCAATTTGATATCAGTTACATATACAAGATTTACTACTAAAACCATATAAATTCATGCACAAAATTTAAGCTTTTCATCACCGTTTTGTTTTCAAGAGTGAATTCATTTTTAGGCTTGTAGCTTATATCAACAATGGCAGCTTCCCTTAACAGCTTCGCTGCCATGCTTGTCATTCTAAGTCTGATCTCCAAAGGTATAGAAAATTCTGAAATTTCAATTTTTTTTTATTTTATAATATGTTACATACCTCTCTCAGGAAAGAGAGATATTTTCATTTCTATTTCATTTTGTCTTTTTATTTTGAGTTTTAATTATTATTTTTTTTCTTTCTCAATTGTGAACAGGATTTTGCCAATGTGAATTGTCGAATATCAAGATTTCTCAGAGTCCTACACCATTTCTCAATACGTATTAAGCAGAACATTAGTCAGAAACAATTCTAATTGAAACCCTGAAACTATAATAACTCCATGAACTTTCTTGTCAAAGAGATGAGGTTTGTTTGGGACGTGTATTTGTAAGAGTTCTGCGAGTTTACGCTTTCATCTACGCGATTCAACGCTGTGTAAAATGGGTATCTTTGATGGAAGAAGAGACGTCGATTGTAAAGTAGAGAAGATTTTTACAGTTGAAATTTCTATGATAATTCTGCAAAGAATTCTCATTTAGAAAGAGTGAATTTGAAAACCTTCATTGATAAAGGTAACGGATATGTTTTTGAAATTTTAGGTGACAGTAGTTTGTTTTTGACGGTAGATACTTAAGGATGGGCTACATATGCTCAATGGAAATGAAAAGCCCATGAGAAGTCCAATAAGGATCTTGGTCTTCTTGAGATACACTAGAGCAAGCACTATGGTGCACCTTTTTGATGAATAGTAGGTCAAAAGACCTAAAATTTGTGTAAAAGTTGTGTCACAACTTAAAACTTATCTCAGATGTGCTACAAGTTTTAAGTCGTTTTTATGGGGCGTACACTCAGTGTACGCACCCTGCGGCCTTTAAGTGTACGCCTGCGTCCACTCAGTGTACGCCCAATATTTGGCGCTCACTGAGTGTCCGCCTCTCGATTTTTATTTTTGCTGGACTTTTTTTCCCCTCACACCCCTCTTACACCCCAACGGTAAAATAAACTCCAACGGTCATTTTTGCTACAATAAAAATAGATCCGTTGGATTTTTCCACTATAAAACCAACCCACTCTCCCCAACTCAACATTCATCCCAATCCATATCATTTTCATTGATTTTTCATTCTATCTCTCGCTCAAAGTCCTTCTTTCATTTTGCTTCAATATGGTTAGGAATTTTACTACGGATGAAGATATTGCTCTTACAAATGCTTATATCACCATAGCTATAGACGGTGCAGTTGGTTCTGGACAAAAGAAAGAGGAATTTTGGGCAAAGATTCTTGAGATCTTTGTTGTGCTTACCGAAAATCCCAACGAGAGAGACTTGAAATCGGTGAGATCTAGATTTAGTGCCATCAAGAAAGATGTTAGGGAGTTCGTTTCAATTCTTGCTGCAATTCATCGCCAAAACAGGAGTGGTGCTTCACACGAGGACCTGGTGAGTTATTTAAGAAAATTATTTTATCTACAAATGAATACAGAGGTTCTTCAATACTAACTAAACTTATGCTGATTTATGTAGACTCGAGAAGGTCGAGATCATTTCCAAAGGCAAATAGGAGGACCTTTCAAGTACGATGAATCGTACCAACTTCTCAGAGAATCTGTTCCTGGATTCGACTATGAATTGATCGTCCAGCAAAACGTGAATCCAAGTGATAATAACTATCAACCCACTAGGCCAGCAGGGACATCATCGGCAGGGAAAAATGAACTAGTGCGTTGGAACTATAAGAAGATGGCGAGGCCCATTGGTAACAAGGCTGCTAAACGAGAGTTAAGTCGGCAAAAAGATATAAGGAAGGGGATTATTAAGGATGAAACTGAGGAGTTGTTTGATCTTAATGGAGGGAGAGACCAGCTATTTGAGTATCTGAAAGAACACCATGAGCGCCAGGAAGTTGAACAATTGTAACAACAAACAATGTGGGTCGATTTAATGGCGACACAACAAGCTGCTAAGTCTGGAGCAGACGAGCAAGCACGACAAGAAGAAGAAGCGGCTATTAAGAGGGTGGATCTTGAGCAACTCGACCCAGCCGAGCGTAGGTACTATAAGAAAAAACAAAAGGCTATTTTGATGAGGCAAGTAGTCAACGTTGATGATTCAAGCGATGATGAAGTAATCCATATCTAAATTAAACCGCCCTCCTATGTTGTTGTTTCTATCTATTTAGTTTTAAATTTGTAGTGAAGTAGTTTAATTTCTTTCAATGTAATTTTTATTTTCAATCAATGAATGCAGTATTTAGTGCTCATATATTGTGCTTATAATTGTCAGTTAAGGGTGTTGTTATTTGATAATTAATCATTGTAGTTTTAATTCTATTTGGCTGTAATACGGATCCAATTTGCGGCATCCAACCATTTTAATTAGAACCGCGACAAAGGTTAAAATCGCACCTACGATTCAGACCAACTTAAGGGGCGGGAACCTTAAAATTCATACTCAGCGTACATTCACTGTACGCACTGGCAGCCACTGAATGGCCGCCTATAATTCTAGCCGTTCAGATTAACTATCGAAGCCTGACAGCCATCTGATCTACCATCAAATCAACTCACTGTAGATCCTTTTTTTTTTTTTTTTTTTTTTTTTTTTTTTTACAATTCTCTATATAAACACACCATTTTTACCTTCAAAAACCACACCTAGTATTTCATCCAAATACATTTTTTCTCTCTCAAGCATTAGCTCCATCTCTCAAGTATTTTACCTAAACACCATGGATACAACACAATCACAACACACTCCAATGGAACAAATATCACCACAAGCACAACCACAACTACCACCCGTGGAACTAACACTTCAACAAAAGAAGAGTAAAGCTAAAAGAAATTATGAACCCACGGAGCTAAGTGCTCTAATGAGAGCTTGGTATTCGGTTCAAATGCAAAAGGTTAAGGAGAAAGATCCAAATAAGACTTACACCATGAAACATGTGTTGCAAACATTCACACTTTTCAATAAGGATGGGAATGTAAACTTTCGGGATCAAAGTGCAATTCAAAGAAGAGTGAGAACAACTATTAAAGAGTGCAAAATTTTTGAAGAATTTGTAGTTCAACAAATGAGACTCCATCCGGATTATGATCATGAAAATTTGGTAAGTTTTAAAGTATTTCATTACACTAAATTTAAAAATCTTATAGCACCAATGATACTAACCATACATTTGCATCATTTGTAGATTCTTCATGCGCGATCCGCGTATTTTACGGAAAAGCACACCCATTTTACTCTCGATGCCGAATACGCGCGTTGGAGAGATCACGAGAACAGCTTACAAAGCCTTCGAGCTCGTCCAAATGAAGTTGCTCTCGGAGGAGATTCGGATGATGATCCTATGACAACAAGAGACTCTCAACCTTCCCTCATAACTCAATCATCTCCACATGTAGTAACTCCAATTCCTAAACCGCAACAATTGTTTTCCAATAACCCAAACATTGATGAGATCCCAAAACCACGCCCCACTCGCGATTGCAAAAACAAGAAATTGAGAGTCCGCAACAACAACACAATCACAAAGGCACCCTCACTCCAAGGATCCCCTTCGAATTCTAGTGGCTCCTCTTCGATCTCATCTTCAACAAGTAATCTTATTGGGTACTTACAAGAAACCCAAGAGAGGAACCAACCAATGAGACAAGCACAAATGAATCTTTTTAGCCAAATGGTGATAACAAATGATCGACAAGCTAGGCGCCTAGAAGAGGAAAAAGATGCGAAGATAATGTCCTTCGATTATTCACATCTTGGCCCGGATGGACAAGAATGGTACCGCAACGCGCAAAAGGCTATTTTGCAAAAACAACATCGGGAGTTTCAAGCAAATCAAGCTCAACCTCATGCACATCAAAACCAACAATCCACTTTTCAAGGATCACAATTATATCATTCTTCACCCTTTTATCCTCTAACATCCACTTACCCTCCTCTACCATATGCACCCATTAATCATTCATACCAATCATCTCCTACTCCTTATACTCCAACTCCATTAACCCAAACACACTTGGGTTATACGGTAAGTCATCTTCATCCCCTTCATCACCACCTCTCTACAATCCAATGATTCACTACAACAACAGCAACAACAACGACAATTCCCCTTGTCGATAGTTAATTATGTATTTGCTTTAACTATCTAGTATGCTTTTTTCTAAATCAATAGGTAATTCTAGGTGTAAGCTTAGTTTACATTTCAAGTGTAGTTCAATTACCTAAAATGTAGTGGATATGTAGGTGCCACAACTCTATTTAATTAAACTTGTGTTTGCCTTAATTGGTGTCTACAATGAGTATCTAATCGAGTATAGTTTACCAAAATCAACTTAATCAATTGAAATTCAACAACAAAATACATTATGAACCCTAAGAACCAAATTACATACCTTGGTTGATTTGGTGGATGAAAATTGAAATTGAAAGGTGCCCAATATCCCCCTTTGAGTGTAGAACAAACCCTTCAAAAATTGTGCAAAACCTCTACCTAAAACACTACTATAATCAAAAGGGGGTAAACTTGGTTGGAAGGTTTTGTAGTGAGGAAAAAATAGAGGGGAAGAAGAAGTGAGGGAAACCCGGGTGGTTTCCGTCCCTTTCTAGTTACCAGGCGGACATTCAATGGCCGCCTGGTCAAGCTCAAACCTTAACCAAAAACGTACACTGAGTGGCCGACCCTCAATTTTGGGCGGCCTTTCAATGGCCGCCTCCCAACCATAGTGGTTGCGTTCTGAACACCTTTTTTTAGACGTAGAATTTGGGGATAAAACTTAAAAAAAGGGCACCATAGTGCTTGCTCTTACATCCTCTGGGATCGGAAAAGAACCTTAGACAAAGCAAAACTGAGGCAAAACAGTGGGACCCACTACCCCTGATTTGCAAAGGGCT
>JAJJMA010345188.1:0-41939 GCA_023529015.1 Papaver nudicaule
GCTTGACATACCAACGCTAGTGGGTTTGACCGGACAATGTCCTAACATTATATTACACTCAGAGATGGCAGTGCACGCTTCAAATACTTTGATAACGGCTAGATTCTTCCCCAGTATCTTAATTGACGATGCATTAATGTGGTTCAGCTACCTACCAGCTAATTCAGTCAGCTGCTTCAAAGACACTGCAGATCTGTTTGTGAAGAATTACTCTTGTAACATTCGACAAGCAAATTTCATGGATGATGCATGTGATGTATGTCAAAGA
Source organism: Papaver nudicaule (assembly GCA_023529015.1). NCBI lineage: Eukaryota > Viridiplantae > Streptophyta > Magnoliopsida > Ranunculales > Papaveraceae > Papaver > Papaver nudicaule. The sequence goes on from JAJJMA010345188.1 coordinate 269, forward strand.
ATGAACGAAAGTTTCACTGATTTCCTTCGAAGATTTAAAGCAGTTGCAGCTCTTGTACTAAAACAATACGAAAAATCTCTCTGCATCATCTTCAAGAAAGATCTGAGACAAGGAAAAGAAAGATAATCTTTCTAGGGTTGTGTATTAAACACTCTATAAGAAGTTTACAGTAAAGCCGGAAAATTTGTTAGGAGGGAGTAGGATGCTCTGGCTTAGACGTCTGGACTCTCTGAGCATAAAGTATATGCAGTAGTGGAAAATTCAGATCACAAAAGGCAATACTCGCCAAAATCACCTGCGCCAGAATCGTCTAAGAAAAAGAACTTCTGAGAGGAGATAGAGCAAAAATGGAAAGAAGAATCCAAACATTTTGCCAAGTTGAATGCTTCTCCTGCAGAGATACTAAAATATCTGAAAGACAAGCCATATTTCATTCAGCCTATGAAGTTGAAGACTTTTGGCAGATGACGTGCGATTTGTGAGTACCATGATGTTTCAGGCCACAAGACAAACAATTACAAAAAAACTTGATAAGACACATTAATATTCTGATCAAGCAGGGATACCTGAAAGAATATGTGCTAGAAGAGTCAATCCTTCTAAGCAAAACAAAGGCACGGTCAACATGATCCACTCAACTCCAGAGGGTTGAATGACCCGAAGAATGATTTATCATATAGAAAAAGAAAGGTTCAAGAAGTAAATTCATCTTGCATGTATTCAATATGTACTCTTGATCCAGAATGTGTTAGCTTGCTTCTACTTCCAGACAACATCACTTTCACCACAGAAGATCTAACTGAAGTTATTCTCCCCCACTCAGATGCTATAGTGATTGAATTGGTGGTAGACGGCTGGGATTGTCGAATTTTTTTGATAGATGGTGGGTCTACCTCAATGTAGTTAAACTCCCTTTCCAAGGCTGAGTTACTCGCGAGTACTCGCTACTTGGCCTAGGGAATTAGTCATTCCTCGTCGATTCCGAATTTTTCCGATTTACTAGCCGAGTCAGGCGAGTTTAATCGAGTTTTAGACAAAACGAGTTAACGAATTTAAACGAGGAAAATGAAATTGAAGGATTTGAGTTTGATTTGGAGTGATTTAAGTTGTAATAAACTAATAGTCTTTGAGATAATTACATGTTAAATTATGTTGTTTTTATTTTGTTTGAGCTTGGAATGAACTTGTATTTTGAACTAATATTTTTATCTTGATCTTATTTAGTTTCAATGATATGTATGTTGAACTTATTTAGTTTTAATGATATGTATTGTTGTTCTTTTTATTATTATTGAGGATGTTATATTTTAATTTTAATCAAGTATATGTCATATAAATTCAATTTGCATTCTGAGTTTACAACCGAGTTTTTCCGATTTCCTCCCCCGAGTTTATTGCTCCTCGCTCAAAGGACTCTGACCGAGTTGGCGAGTTTTCCGAGTTAAATTACTTTGGTCTACCTGTGATATAATTTTTCAGCAGGCAGCTGAGCAGATGAAGCTCACAAAAGAAGGTGCCCTAACAAGTATCAGTCAAGTTGTTGTGGGATACAATGGGTCAAAGAATTATCCTATGGGAGAAGTAGTGTTGAAAGTGGAAGCAGGACCGATCACTGCAAATGTAACTTTCTTGGTTCTGAAAACCAGATTACCCTATAATATGATCCCTGGTAGGGACTGGTTACATACAATGCAAACAATCATCTCCACGTATCACTAGAAGTTGAAATTCCGAACAACAAAAGGAATGCATGTTATTCATGGCAATCAAGTTGTGTCTAAAGAGTTAGCCGTCTTATCTTTGGTACAACAAGAAGATCCAAATGGAGATAATCGATTATAGAAATTAAAGCTACCAGGTAGGCTGACAAAAGAAGCAGTCTAAAGGAGATAAGCTACCTGGTAGATAAGCGGAGGTCAGGTGACCTAACATACTCAACAAACCTTGAGGCAGTAAAAGATTTGGCCACTCTACCTGGAAGGCAGTTCAAAAAAGAGGTAATTGAGTTGTTAGAAGAAGTCAACCTTGGATCCGAAGATAATCCAAAGATAACGCTGGTAAAAGACTTACCATCAAATGATAAGGAGCTGCTACTTCAGATGCTAAGAAACAATGTTGACCTATTCGCTTGGAAAATGTCTGATATGCCTGGAATTAACCCAGAAGTAGCATGCCATTCATTGAAAATAAATCCCAAGCAAAACCAGTCAAGCGTAAGATAGCTAACAAGCTATATGATGCTGTAAATGCTGATATAAATAGAATGCTGGAAGCAAAAATCATCGGAAAATGTCAATATCCTGAATGGATTTCAAATATCATAGTTGTAATGAAGAAAAATAGGAAAGTCAAAGTCTGTATTGATTTCACAAACCTCAACAAGGCTTTTCCTAAAGACAGCTACCCTATGTCAGACATTGACAGGATGGTTGAAGCAGTTACCAGCTATTAACTACTTTCATTCATGGACGGCTACTCTGGATACAGTCAGATACCTATGAACCATGTTGATGAAGAACACATTGTTTTCGTAACCGACAGAGGACTGTACTGCTTCAAAGCTATGCCCTTCGGTCTGAAGAATGCGGGTTCAACATATCAGAGGTTAGTGAATAAAATATTCAAAGAACAGATTGGAGAAACCATGGAATGCTACGTGGATGATATGGTGGTAAAGAGTCTTCTAAGAACAGATCATCTAAAATATCTCGAAAAGACATTTAAAGTGCTAAGGAAGTATGATATGAAGGTAAATCCTTCGAAGTGTACTTTCGGTGTGCAAAGTGGAAAATTCATTGGTTACATGGTAACTAAAAATGGGATTGAGGTTGAGCCATCTAAGATCAGAGTAATTATGGAGATGAAACCTCCAAAGAGCAAGAAAGAAGTTCAACACCTAACTAGGAAGCTGGCATCTCCGAACAGATTCATGTCCAGACTATCTGACAGGTGCAGACCATTCTTCAATTTGCTAAAGAGAAAACAAGATTCAGATAGCTTTGAATGGGACGAAGAGTGCCAGAAGGCTCTGGATTAGATCAAAGATTACTTGTCCAGAGTACCGATCCTCTCAGCACCAGTTAAAGGTGCAATGTTATTCCTCTACCTTGCGACATCACATGCAGCAATATGTGTAGTGTTATTCAGATCAGAGAAGGATACTGAAAAACCAGTTTACTTTGTAAGAAAATTCATAACTAATGCAGAAACCACATACTCTAAGTTATAAAAAGTGATCTTTGCCTTATACTTCTCATCCATAAAGCTCAAACCATACTTCTCAAGTTGGGACATATCGGTAATAACAGAGTACCCGATAAAATCAATATTATCCAATGAGACAAAAATGCAAAGAATAGCAAATAGGGAGTACATCTAGGCCAATATGGTCTGAACTATCTACCAATAAAAGTTGTGAAAGGCCAGGTGGTAGCAGATTTTCTAGTTGAAAGTCCAGACTTCGACCTGAAGTTTGGAGAAGAAGGCAAAGAACCGGCAGATCCACCACCAAAGTGTGATGACTCAACACTTACAACACCTCGAGTGTGAAAGATCTTCGTAGATGGGTCATCAAATGAGAAAGAGTGTGAAGCTGGAGTAGTGGTTATAACGCCGGAGAACAGTTTCTTGGAATTCTCGTTCGTACTAGAATTCAAGACATCATCAAGCAGAGTATGAAGCAATGATTCAAGGGTTGATCATAGCTCGGAGGTTACATCTTAGAGAGTTTATCTTGTATAGTGACCTTATGCTGACAACAAACCAGATAGGTGGCAAATAGGAAGAAAGAGATTCCAAGATGATCAAGTACAAAGACAGAGTGAATGAGTTGGTAGTGAAAAAGCAGGGGTACCGAAATACAACCAACTTTTCGTTTGGGCTCGTGAGTCTTATGGTAAGATATGGATGATCTAAAAAATAAACCCAAATTTGTTAACCGGAGTAGGATCACAAGTAATTAGTCCATACGCAAGACAAGTCTTGGTAAATCCCTTGGATGGATTATGGACCAACTCGACGGTTACAATAACATACTTCTTGTATTTGCTTTAATTATATAATCGTAGATATAATGCGAAAAGCAAAGCACACAAGACAACAAAGATTTTTTCAACGAGGAAACTAAAACCTGTAGAAAAACCTCGGGATCTCGTACAGTTTGAACACCGCACAGTACTAGTTGTATACAAACAATATCCTACTATAAGACTTCGGTCTGAGATGTAATAGAAACCAAATCTATCTCTCCAAGCGAATTGGCTACTGTTGCACTCCTTACGTCTCTAGACTAGATCCCCCACATATCGTTACGCACTTGATTCCCCTAGCTGACGTCCTTTACAGGCCTAGAAGTTGCTTTAACCGATGTTAAAGGCTTATGTCAACAATTCCGGCTTTGCAACCTCAACTGTATGTTTCGAACTGTCCTCTTCAGTTTAACATACGTAAAGTGACTTCCTTCTGATTACTCCAGGTCATAATAAAATCTACTTACAAGCGGGGACTGACAAGTAAACCGAGGAAACTATGCCTAACTTGTCTCTACCTCAGCTATGAAAATAATCACTTAAGAAACTTACACAACTGGAGCTAACTAGGTCTTACAACACCGTGTGCATCCGTACGTTGCTTCCTTAACCTTGCATGTAAAGTATCAGTTCTTGAATGGTCTTATTGTAGAAGAGAAGGACCGTAGAATAGACAAGAACGTAATCAGATTACCAAGGTTACAGGTTAATCAAATAACAACCACGAAAGTACGTTATCGCCTACCTGTGCTTTCCAACTCTCAAGAGAAGTCTTTATAGTCGTTAGGTAATTCCCACAGAGGAACTATTACCTAATAGAGGATGACTTCCACAACAAGCTTACACCGAAGTGCAAAGAGTTTACGATCAATTTCACAAAGAAACTTCACGTATGCTTGATGCTTGTTGTTTTCATTCTTTAATCCTCTATTTATAAGTGTCAATAAGATAGGTTGCTTTGAGATAAAGCAATAGATTACTTGTGCTACAGGTTAGCAAGTGCCCGTGTAAACGAACCCGTTACTTGGCTTTCACACAAAGAAACCCTAGGTTAATCTTAATTGGAATTCGTTTAACATTTATCTTCCAAGTGGTTTATTAGCTCTTAACCACTTCAAATAGAAATCCAATGACCATGAGAACACCTTTATCTTATTGACTCATTGAGATTCGTTAGATGGAACAACAGAATCATATACTCTTGGCTTAGGGAAGCCATCTTATATTTGCCCCTCAGGATGAACGTAGGTGCCATATTTCATATGTACCCTAATACCACAGCAGCGGCGAACACTAGAGGAAGTATAGAGGTCTACGTAGCGACAACAATGTAAGGGTGGAGGATCGAATGTAACCCCGCGCCTGGTCCATGTAATAGAGTACGGGCGGAGGGAATAGCCTCCGCTCCTCATAATAGAATGTAACCCATACCATCAGACCCTAGCACCCTCCGCATAGCGGAGGGAGGAATATAACGGACATAGTCGGAATACGCTGTAAAGTAGCTAAGTAGCACTGATCGCTGAGGGGGTTTGTCCTCAGTGATCTCTATAAATAGAGACCCTCTACCCCAAAAGAGGGGATCCCAAGTTGTTCATGTCAATAAAGAATACCTTAAATCTTATCATGTCTACTCTCCTTGCATTAGTATTACTTAGGTGTGTTGTTTGGTATTTCCAGCAACTACAGTTTGACGCCGACACAAGGGGACGACGAATTCCACTAGACCAAAAGTCACGTTAGCTGTCGTAGAAAGTGAGGGTGAGAGCTGTTCCATAGAGTACAAGATTCGTTGTGCTAAGCTCTATGGAAATCCAGTAGCTCACCAAGTTATTGAGAGAGTTATTTTCTTTTGTTATCTTTGATTCACAGAGAAGGTGAGGGTGAGAGCTATTCCACAAAGTAGAAATCACTCTGATTTACTTAAGCTTTGTGGAAACCCGGTAGCTTACCATTTTTTTTTTTCTTTCGAGAGATAGTGAGAGATTCAGAAAAAACATAAAAAACGATAGTTGTTCTATGAAATATAAATCACTCTGATTTACTTAAGCTTTGTGGAAATCCAGTAGTTCGTCAACCAAGAATAAAACCACAGTTACAAATGTCTAGAATAAGAAGAATATTATTAACAGGTGCTCGAGAAGAAATTTAGAAAATCAGGAGAAGGGAGAAGAAAAGAGTATTGCGGAAGTTATGGAAACTAGTGGATGTTCAGGAGCAGGCAGCGCATCAGGTCAACAGCAGAGAAACTAACATAAATCAAGCTAGACACTATACTCACTAGGTTGGATCTGCAGGGAAACAACGAAAAGAACTAAAGAAAACTACTTCCCCCCGGTTGCATAAGGTTAATTAAGTTGATACCCTTCGTCTGCGCCAAAATGAAGCTGCTAGAAATTTACTAGGCTCAACTACCCTGAGCCATTTCTACTCATGTGCACTAAACTATATCAAAAGGCACTTCTCCTAAAGGGGATCTATCCGCTAGGCAAGAACACCACCAATAGTCCGATATTTGGTTATTATCCCTCTGGTCCTTGGTTTCTTTTTCCTTAAGGGAAGAGAGTCCCTATTTATAAATATCACTAAGGATAACCCCTCGGTGATCCAGTGTTTCTAGGCTACAAACATTTACACCTCACCATATCAGTTATATTGGGACTATCCCCGTGCAGAGGAGGGCGTATGACTAGATGTCCTACGCTACTGAGTACGGTGGTGGTGCGTGGTCTTCTATATTCCTGCGGTGACTCTGCGCTCTTAAGGGATACATATGAAATATGGCACCCACAGTTAGTACTATTAATTCGTTCTAACTGTATCCCTGCCCGTATCACTTTCATAACCATGATAATCTCCAACCTTACGTTTTACCAAAATCAATGGAATTATGACTTATAATCACTTTAAAGGACAACTCGATAATCAACTAAATTTTAGTAACCCTAAGATGATTTTATTTCTTCAGGATGTGTTGCTTCAACAGAGAACCCACAAAAGGACTTCTCACGCTGTTATATTTGAAACGAGTTTGGAAGATTTTATTTACTTGAAACGAGTTTAGAAGATTTTATATACTTGAATGAAAATAAATTATCATGGCCCAATTGGGTCTTGGGTATCCATATTAGTCCCCTGACTTAGACTGTGGTTCAGCCTCTGTGAGGACTCCCAAGCAGGTCAATAATTCTTAGCGAATTTATCGACATTTAAACATATTTTGACGTCGCGTAATGACTTAACTAATAGAATTTGAACATCAAATAAGATAAATAATAAAATAATATTTTTGATATCACATTAGCACCATTAAATAGACCTCGAAAGGTATGCGAAATCGACTACTAGAACGCGTCATTTGGACATTGGACGAGATAGATAACTCACTGGAAGGTTAATCTACGGTTTGACTTAAGTCAACAAGAGTTGACCTAGAGATTAATTAAGTGTGACCATTCTTTTCAACTGTTTATTCATATGCAATAACCTTGTAATTATTAGAAGAGATATTAATTAGCTAACTTAAAAATTAATGTTATATTAAAATGAGATTATTTAAATAGTTAAATAGTATACATGCTTATCACACCTTAAGTGTCCATATGTCATTACTTTGAGTATAAGCTATTATTTTAATGGGTGATGTGTATTTAATTTCTCTATCAAAAAGACTTAAAAGAATAGGAATTGGTGATTGATAGAAGGAGAGGAAGAATGAGAGCATTTAGCATGTAGACTTTCGGTTATGAGAAATCTAAGTTAAAATTTAGAAGTTACAATAGAGAAAGTGGTGTTAAAGATCAACCAGAGATTATGGAGTGGTCAAGTTTGCATTAAAGGTTGCTTGAGCCTTGTGGATCAATATTCCTAGAATGTTTGCTTGATTATCGGTATGTATATATTTATCGAGAGAGCAATGAACCAACGGTTAATGGATCTGAAGGTGGAGTGGCTTGTCGTTAATAAGGTGGAACTCTTATAATTTTCTTGTAATCATTAATTAATTTAATACTAATTTATTCGGATGCACGACGTATGTTTGTAATGGGTATATTGTGTGATATGCACCGTCAGTTTCCCTGCGAGGATTGTCTGTGGAAAGACAACAGATCCTTGCTGAGTTGACTAGTACGGGAAGTGCAATATTATTATTCAGCACGAGAAGTGTAAATATTATAAATGAGCACGGGAGATGGTGCAATATTACCACTCTTTATGTTATATCATATTTTAATGGGTGATGTGTATGGGTTATTAGTATTTTATTTCTCTATAAAAAGACTTAGAAGAATAGGTATTGGGGATTGATAGAAGGAGAGGAAGAATGGGAGCATTTAGCATGTAGACTTTCGGTTATGAGAAATCTAAATTAAAATTTAGGAGTTACACTAGTGAAAGTGATGTTAAAGATCAACCAGAGATTATGGAGTGGTCAATTTTTCATTAGAGGTTGCTTGAGCCTTGTGCTTCAATTCCTAGAATGCTTGCTCGGTATGTATGTATTTATCGAGAGAGCAATGAACCAGTGGTTAATGGATCTGGAGGTAGGAGGGGCTTGTCATTAATAAGGTGGGAACTCTTATAATTTTCTTGAGATCATTAATTAATTTAATACTAATTTATTCGGATGCACGATGTATGTTTGTAATGAGTATGTTGTGTGATATGCGTCGCCAGTTTCCCCGCGAAGATTATCTGTGGAAAGATCACAGATCCTTGCTAAGTTGACTAGCACGGGAAGTGCGATATTATTATTCAGCACGAGAAGCGTAAATATTATAAATGAGAACGAGAGATGGTGCAATATTACTACTCTTTATGTTATATCATATTATACGTCTTAAATAGCTCGTGATGCCGGGAAGTATAATACCTAAAGTATCTGGGGGGAATTGGTCGTATGCATATCATGCTTGATTGATCGTAGAAGTTGTAGTATGGGCTGCAATTTCTGCATTTCCTTTCTTAATATGCCATATTTCAATGACTTGTTGAGTGTTGGGTGTTAAAGGTGTTTACTGCTTTCTTCGTTAGAACTGTAAAGCATGTTAGTGATTACTTGAATGCTGTATCTGTTTCCACTGAGCACCCTTTGGAATGATGTGCTCATTTGTTTCTACTTGGGTTTCAATTATCAGCAGAGATGGTGTACGTGAAGATTTACATTCTGTAGTTTAAAGCATACGCGAGTTAAAGATGTTGTGTATATAATATTTTCCATCTGTATACTTTGTGAATTTGTAACTACAACACATTATTATTTATATCACTTGAGATATTTCCATTTATGAATATCAGTAGACTTTAAGCAGGTGGATTAGACGGTGCCTGATAGCCTCGACCTTTTGCTTATTTGCTTTAGCCTGAATTGTCAGGCGTGATGGGCTAAAGACCGAGTTTTTTTTTTCTTTCCCCTCATCCTCCAATTTTGGTAGTGGAATGATATGAGATGATCCTACTACAACCGCTTAATTCTGTCCGGCTTCATCGTAAAAGACCGTTTCTTCCATGTACGCCTCGTCTGGTCCAAACGGATTGTTAGTAGCCGGTATGCGATACTGTTTTCCTCCAATATTCGTCTTTACGCACTGGTGATAGGTAGAGGAGACTACCCTGTGGTCTCGAATCCAACCACGTCCCAATAGTATGTGAAAAGACGTATCGTCCTCCAGTACATGAAAGGGTATGACCAACCTAATGGGGCCAATCCATATCGGCAAGCATATCACGCCAATGGCGCTCTGAGTGTGGCCTCCAAATCCCTTGACGATAGTTTTTCGCATTCTTATATCCCCCCTCGGAATTCCAAGTAGCTCTAGGGTGTGGTCCGTGTGGACTGAAATCAAGTTCAATGAAGCTCCGACATCAATGAACATTCTTCTGAGTTGTTGTCTATTGATGGTCATTATCAAATAAAGAGGTCGCAAATGTTCTCCTGGAATGGATACGTTGTTATCATCAAAGCTTATCCTGTTTCTGGATAACGCCGAGTGTCCTGTTGATATGGCCGCGATTGTTTGAGACACTTCTCGGACTTGATCTTCGCTGAACCCAAGGGAGTCAAAAAGTTGTTGGGCCAAGATACTTGGAAAACTTGAACGCCACTCCGCTGGTCCTAGTCGGTTCTCCGATTGCTGCCTCACAAGAGTCCTTCTTGGGGTTTTCCCAAGGCGCACAGTCTTCTTCTCGGGGATCATGAAAAATCATCATCACTTGATGGTTAGGTAGTAGATTCTGGTATATCATCTGCCCTCATAAGTCGATTTCCCCCGCTTTTTTTTTTCCTCCAGAAGGCGAATCGTACTGAGAAACAATCAAGAGTCGGGTGACTTACCCTTCGATGAAAATGGTAGTAGCGCCTCTGACTCTTGTCCACAGTGTTCTGGTCAGTAACAGTTGGAGGTAATGTAATCTCTTTATTTTCTACCCACTAGTTCAATAGGTTCCTTGATCTTTATTTACCCACTGCCTGCGGTCTCTGGTTGTTGAAGCCTGTCGCAGCTCGTCCTCCTGATTGCGCACCGATCAAGTAAGGATGTAATGTTGTTACTCGTCGGCTTTGGGATACTGATCGGTTGTTGGGCATAGGTCCATTCACAAAATTCACAGAATTGTACCATGCCTGCTCCATCCGTTTTTGATTAAATATCCCGATACAGTTTGATACCCACGCCGTGGCCTCCTCTAATTTGACAAAGGTCTGGATCTGAAAGTTTGCTAGACTAAAACGTAATGCTGCTGTCATGCTACGCACACAGATTTACACCAGGCGGTCCTCGGGGAATATCCTCATGACATTCTAGTGGGAAGTTCCATGGAGCTTCGTCCCAAATCAACCACGGCTACACGCTTCTTGGCGGAGAAGAAGTTTTTAAGGAATAACTGTGACATTTCCTCCCACGAGGTGATGCTTTCCGGTTTCATGTTATCATACCAAGTGTACGTTGTATCTAATAGTGACTTTAAAAATTCTTTCATATAAAGGCGTCCATCTTGCGCGTGCTCGTTCATCGCTGAGAGAAAACGGTTAAGGTACTCCCGCGCATTACCTTGTCCCGAGTAGGTCTTGAACTTTGGAGATGTGTAGTCTTCTGGGAACTTGTAATTAACAACCTCTTGCGGCTATTTTGTCTTGCTTTGTGACACGATAATATTCTTCAATGTACATGGCTATAGTCTCTTCTGTGACGCTTTCACTTGTTCTTTCGCATACGATTTTTCCGCTGCCCATTTCACTTGATGCCCCCGGCGTTAGACCCATTGTATTGCTCTCCGTGCTTGGTTCATCATCACGGTTAATTTTTGTTGTCGCTTGGTGTGTGTTGTGAATTATCTTTGCGTATCTTCCATGCTTTGGTTTTGAGCATCGGCACTGGTAGAGGCACCGACTTTTCATTTTCCTCTATCTTGTTGCAGTGACGCCGTGCTCTGGATCCCTACCGAGATCCTTCCCGCGGGTATCCTTTCCTCAGCGTCGCTATCAGACAGATGATGGTCAACCGAGACGTACCCTCTATCTGGTTCTGGGATCTGCTTATGTTTTCCACTGTTGAGACATTAGGAATCGCACACATTTCCGTTGGACGCGAAGCCATGCTTCCACCATGGTCGCCAAATGTGAATAGGGTAACATGGAAGCTTGGCCTGAATCACAGCGGTGAACTATTCTTACCTTCCTCTTTGGGTGATTCTACTTCCCAATTCCCAAAACTTGCCTCTTCTATCCTTTCCTATTGTTGTTTATAAAGGTCTCTCTCTTATGTCATACTGACCTGTGTCCCACAACCCCTTTATTTAACCTTCCTTGATCTTAAAGACTCCCAGTCCAACTGTTTTGGCTTTTCTTATTTTTCTTTCTTGACTTTACTCTTTATGGGTCTCTTGACCATGTTGGTACAAAGTACCCACCACCCACGTGTGAGAATCTGATAAAAGAAAGCGGGTTAACCACGATAGGCACACAACTGTTGATGGTGGTTTTTGGCGAGGAGGTCACAGGAATAATTTCGCATCAATTTCTGGCATCCTGGAATAGCGCGAGATAAGGTATGAATTTATTTTACAGTAGGGATAAGATATTTGGTTTGCCGTTAGCCATATTTTAAATATCTCGCGACCCTAGCCTAGTAGCATGGTCCATATCCCTAGCCTACGTATTAAAATACCTACGCATGCGCATTAGCCTAGCTCATGCTCGAGCCAAAGCCCTAAGAGCTTCACGCCACTCCTTGGCATGCCTTGGATATGCACGGCTTTGGCATACCTTGGATATGCACGACTTTGGCATACCTTGGATATGCACGGCCTTGGCATGGTTCTTGGATGCCCACGCATCCTCCCTCGCCTCATCTTTGGATGCCCATAGCATTGGCCGTGCCTAATCCTTGGATGCCCACGATATTAGCTTTGCCTAGCCTTTGGAGGCCCGTGGCATTAGCTTTGCCTCATCTTTGGATGCCCATGGCATTGGCCTCGCCTCATCTTTGGATGCCCACGCAGCCTCCCTTGCCTAATCCTTGGAGGCCCATGATTATCCCCTGCCTTAGTCTTTGGATATCCATTACCTTTAGCACGCCCCAACTTTGGATATCCATGCCATTAGCTTGCCCTAAACCTTGGATATCCACGTTTATTATCTTGGCCTGATTTTGGGTGTCCACGCCACCTCTTTGGCCTGATTTTTGGACGTCCATGGCCATCCTTGTCTTCAGTTTTTGGGTTTCCATGTTTATAGCTCGCCTTAATATTTGGATGCCCATGGCATCACCCTTTCTCAACTATTTGGGGGCCCTCACGCCACCCCTTGCCTAGTCTTTGGATGCCCACGCATCCCCTTTGCTTAGTTTCTTGGACATCCACGGCCATGCCCTAGCTTATTGCTTGGAGGCTCACGGTTATGCCTTGGCCAAACTCTTGGAGGTCCAAGAATTATGCCTTGGCCAAATACTGGAGGCCTCATAATCATGCTTAGCCTAATTTATGGGGGCCTTATAGTTGGCTCTCGCCTAATTCGTGGGGGTCTTATTGTTTTCCCTCACTTGTACTTATGGAGGTCCATGATCATCATCTTCCCCTCACGGCTAGCCTTGCCTCCTTTGAGCTAGGTTTCATCTTTTCCTAGCCTCCCCCTATTTATGGGTCCCACTGATCCAAATGGATTATGGATTTTATTTAGTCCATAATACTCTAGTTTCCTAATCAAAATTCGGAAATCTGGCAGTTCAGCTCACGTATTTCCTCATGGCGTGATTTTTACAGCCCAATCCGTGAGGAATTGGGAGGCGCTTCCTTCACGAAATATTTTCCTCTGTGAATTTCCTATAACATACTAAAAATTCAGATTTTTATCTAATATAGGCTGGCCTGGGCGATTTTACCAATAGACAGCATGCAAACTGTTCAGAAATCTGAAAATAACATAAATGTTGTGGCTTATCCTTTGCGCCTTATACCTAATTTCTTAATAAGATGATCATACCATGCAACATGGCTTATTATAACTATTATGGCCTATCTTTAGGTCTTATATTGGCAATGCTTATGCATTCTTGATGATGGCTACGCCGTGATAGCATCATTCGTCTGTTTTTCCTGATTATGGACTTGCTTCTATAAATCAGTGCTATAATTCTTAATCATGGCTCATGGCTATGACCTATATTATTTTAGACATTCATATGTCTTCATTACTCAGAGAATTGGTGCATTACATGCCACAAGCCAATTTCTCATATTTATGGCAAACTGAAAGTCGTATTTATTTGACTGTTGCCACAGAGAGTTGCTGAAATCCTCTCAGTCTAATTGGCGATTGCATAGCTCAATCCTTAGACTTACCTTATCTTATCTAATGGCGGTTGCTAGCTCAACCCTTAGATTTATTTTATCTTATCTAATGGCGGTTGCTAGCTCAACCCTTAGATTTATCTCATTAGGTTTAAATGGCGATTGCCCGGTTCAATCCTTAAACCAAATCTTAAAGAGATATTCAAAGCTTATCGCTTAATCTCTATCTTATCGCAAAGTCCTGAGTTTACCAGTAATTGGTACGACTTGCACTTAGTCATCTTTGACTTAACAAATCTTAACAAATCTTACGAGAATCAAGTAAGTTACATGGGGGGATATTCTTTAGGGTTTTGGTTTGGCGGTCTACGGCACGTGTGATTGCAACGGCTCAATCACTTAACGGGAAAGAAAACTAAGTCGTGCGAACGTTGCTGAGAAGATGGGATAAGATAGTGGGTTGTTAGTCTTCCCTATTATTAGGCGCAAGACTCTTAACAACTGACCCCACTCTTTCCTCACTCCCACTCTTCCACTATTTCCACTTCTTACGAGATCAGTTGAGAATATATTGCTATAAATAGGTCACTCGACCAGTTTGGGAAATCATCTCAATCTCATCAAAAAAAAAACAGATAATTTCAACAAGTTCAGTGCAAGTATAATCAAGTCTATCTTATCGATAATTGGTTAAACTCTTCTCATTCAACATTTATTATCTAGTGAGAACTGAATATTCATCCTTATCTAGCAATATTAATCTCAATATCACAGAAAATCATAGCAATTCTCTGATCTCATCTTTCTCTGCTTCCCTCCCTAAACCAACCCTAAAATCCTCTTCTTGTAACTGAAGCAATACTCGAACGACCATTTCTTGGTTTAGGCGAGTCTTGTTCGATCTTGACCTCTCGAATTCATCACAATCTTTTATTACATCATCACACTTCACACTTTACCCCTCAGATTCTCTTATTTGTTTTATACCTAAAACATTTTGGCGACCACAGTGGGAGGTCATTATCTCGGTTGTAAGAAGATATGGTTGAAACCAGGAGGCAGAATTCAGAGAATACCAATTCTCCAAATATCACTGGTGGTCCCACAGCCTCATCCATTATGAGTGGAGCAACAAACCCTAGGGTTAGTGGCGCCATGGTCTCTGCTGGCCCCACCATGCAAGACGTGAATCTCATCACGTCCCAAAACCCTAATCTCATATTCACCTCAACTCAAGTGGGGCCAACCCAAACCGTGAGCCCTATCACTACTCAAAACCCTAATTTTGCTTCTGCCTCAACCCAGAGGGGGCCAAACTTATCCCCTTCTCCCTTAGGCGTGTCATCCCCTCTGGTGGGATCCATCACGCCTACTTCATCCTCATCTCTCCAGAACGTCCAGCAGGGGTCCACCTTATCCCTATCCTGTTCCAACATGTCCCTATCTTGTGCTGCAGGGACAACCAATCATCATGTCAGAGGCGCCACTGCTGGCCTCACCACCAAAAACGTGACTACCATCACTCCTAATGACGTCCCCTCTCTAGTGGGACCCAACTTATCTCCTCCTTTCAATCCTGCCATCACCCATTCTCTCGGTTTGGGCCCTACTTTGCCTCTGCCACTTGCTATCACGCCTCATGTTGTAGGGGCCACTATCAATGTCGCTCCCACAGATGATGCCCCCATTCCTAGCCAAGTTAGTCTTTCAGATCTGGTAAAGACTTATCAGGAAGAAGAGGAGGATCCCGAAGATTTCATACAAAGGTTCAGAGCCAAAGCTTTAGATTATCATAGCAGGGAGATGAACGAATCACAATTGGTGGGGATTTGCATAGGAGGGATGGAGCCATGGCATCAAGAATCAATGAGGAGATTCCAGCCCCGCACGTTCCAACAACTCTATACAATAGCCGGGCAATACGCTGATGTTGGAGATAACTCTGTCGACAGGGGACTGGGGACTGAAGGCCCGCACAATAAGGCTGCCAACCCACCTCAACACATTCAGAGTTTTACCACCTATGAAAAACCAGTAAGTCAAGAAGCTATTTTCTTAATAGAAAATTTATGTGAATTATTACACTTCTCGAGGGGACAGAGGGTAGACACATTTGCTGCTCTCAACCGCATCGCTTTCAGCACGGATTTAACCCCACCCTCGCTAGAAGTCTCAGAGATGTCTCTCGCCTCTAAGCCCATGGTGAAGGATATTACCTTTACTGAAGAAGATATGATGGCCGAAGATGGACATAATCGAGCT
Organism: Papaver nudicaule; assembly: GCA_023529015.1. Classification (NCBI taxonomy): domain Eukaryota; kingdom Viridiplantae; phylum Streptophyta; class Magnoliopsida; order Ranunculales; family Papaveraceae; genus Papaver; species Papaver nudicaule. The sequence goes on from JAJJMA010345188.1 coordinate 16,345, forward strand.
TTGTACGTCACGGCGCATGTCAAAAATGTAGAGTTCAAAAGAGCTTTGATTGATACTGGAGCTGCTGCCAACATCATAACTCTGAAGACTCTACGCACCGCCAGAGTTCCTAAAAATCAAATCGTACACCATCCTGTCATTATGAAAGATTTTGAAGGAAACATGACTAATACCTACGGGTATGTCAACTTGGATCTCAAGGTGGGACCTATCCAATCAAGGGTGAAGTTTCATGTCATCGAGAAAGAACCTGATTACCACATGATATTGGGACGCCCTTGGATCCACGACAACAAAGTCGTCCCATCTACTTATCACCAATGTATGAAGGCGGTGCTCGATAAAGAAATCATTCGTGTTGCGGCGTCATCATCTCCATATTCGCCAATATACGAAGCAGAATTCTTCGAACCAAAAGAAACCGCGCCAGAGCTACCTAACAAAGTCTATAGCATTCCCCTCTACCTGTGTGGGACTCTATCAAAAACAAGAAGCCACTATCATACACGCCAATCGAGGAAAACGTGGAAGGCGCATCTACTTCATCAGGACTTCTTAGGTACGGTTTAATTATGTCTCATAAATCACCTTATTCCAAAAGAAGTTATAATTTCACTACTCAATATGATGACGAGGGTAGAACTATCTACTCGCGACGGAAATGTTAGCAATTAACAGGGGAGGGTGGCGAAAAACCTCCCCGCATCGAAGAATGTTATCAGAATGAAGTATCCTTAGAAGAAGAAATTCAGGAAGCTCCGCCACAGCTACAGGATGGATCCGAATCCACCACTGATACTCTCGAAACCGTCAATATAGGGACGGATGAGGTTCCTAGATCTATCTCTGTCAGCTCATCCTTATCAGCAGAAGAGCGTGGAGCCCTGGTTAATCTTCTCAGAGAGTACCAGGATGTTTTTGCTTGGACCTATGAGGAAATGCCCGGGCTAGACGACAAATTGGTGACGCATCATCTTCACGTTTTACCCGGCTCAAAGACGGTGAAGCAGCAACCACGCCATTTTCGACATGAGATAGAAGAACAAATCAAAATCGAGATTCAAAAGTTACTCTCTGCAGGGTTCATCAAACCCATTCATCATCCTACTTGGCTAACCAACATGGTACCAGTCAAGAAGAAGAATGGTCAAATCAGGTGTTGTGTGGACTTCAGGGATCTAAACAAATGCTGTCCCAAGGATGATTTCCCACTACCCAACATCGACATGCTGGTGGATGCTACCTGCGGTCATGCCATGTTCTCGTTCATGGACGGGTACAGTGGATACAATCAGATCAAGATGTACGATTCAGATGCAAGTAAGACTGCTTTCCGAACTCCAATTGGGAATTTTCATTATACTGTGATGCCCTTTGGACTCAAGAACGCAGGTGCTACCTATCAGCGAGCCATGACAGCAATATTCCATGATATGATGCATAAACAAATTGAAGATTACGTGGACGATGTTGTGGTCAAATCAAAAACACGAGCATCTCACCTAGACGTGCTGAGGCAAGTGTTTGACAGATGCAGAGAATACAAATTGAAGATGAATCCTCTGAAGTGCGCGTTTGGAGTTTCTTCAGGCAAGTTCTTAGGTTTTCAAGTAACTGAAGAAGGAATCAAGGTAGACCCTACCAAAACGCAAGCAATCACTACAATGCCGCCACCAAAGACGGTAAAAGAACTTAAAAGCTTCATGGGGAAAGTCTCTTACATACGGAGGTTCATTCCCGGCTTAGCACAGTTCGTGGTCTCATTCATCCCTCTACTCAAGAAGGGAGCAGATTTCGTATGGTCTCCCGTCCAAGAGGAGGCTTTTAGGAAGATCCAACAATTACTACTATCACCAGCAGTGATGAAAGCACCAGTGCAGGGGCGTCCCCTACTTCTTTATACGGCATCAAGCGACACTGCTATTGGAGCGCTCCTCGCACAAGAAGGTGATGATAATGTTGAATATCCAGTGTATTACATCAGTCGTACTCTGAAGAATGCTGAACTCCGCTATCTGAAGGTAGAGAAGGCATGTCTATCCTTAGTCTTCGCAATCCAGAAGTTCAGGCATTATCTCTTATCAAACAGGGTCGTGCTAATCACGAAAGCGGACCCCATAAGATTCCTCCTGTCAAAACCGGCTCTGCTCGGAAGACCAGCACGTTGGCTACTACAGATGTCGGAGTTTGATATCGCTTGTGTGGCTCCGAAGGCAATCAAGGGCCAAGTTGTCGCAGATCTTCTTGCAGCCTTCCCTGGAGAAGATACCACCGCCCTGCATGAAGATGTACCTGGAGAATTCCCGGAAATATCCCTGGTCAAAGAGGATACTTGGCTATTATACTTCGATGGCTCAGCTACACCAAGTAACAACACTGGAGGAGCTGGAGTAGTATTAGTCTCCCCTACCGGCGAGGTATTCTCACACTCATTCAAATTAGACTTCCGATGTACTAACAATTCAGCGGAGTACGAAGCATTCCTGACTGGATTATCGTTGGCCGAACAAGCGGGAGCTACCAATCTGGAGATTCGAGGTGATTCCAAATTACTGGTGAATCAAATGAATGGTGTTTACTCATTAAAGGAGGTCACTCTAGCTCCTTTTCGCGCTGAAGCACAGAGACTATTAACTCGTTTCTCTGAAGCTGTTATCGTTCATACCGGTCGAACTAACAACATGTATGCTGATTGTCTCGCAACATTGGCTTCAAAGTTACAGTTTGAAGGTATGGAAACGACTCTCACCGTGCACAAGCGTACTCTTTCATCGACTTGGTTAGCACAAACTGGCGAGCCAGCGGTACATGATTGGAGGACACCTGTCATTGATGAACTCACTCAATCGTCACCAGAAAGGAAAGTTCGTCTCAAAGACCTGAAGAGCTTTTTTTTATTACATGGAATTCTTTATCATAGGAATTCAGATGGATCTTTATCCAGATGTCTTGGAGATATCGAGGCCCAACAACGACTTCATCACGTCCACAAGGAAATCTGCGGACAAAGTCTAGTGGTCACTCTATACAGACGACTCCAACGGTTGGGATACTACTGGCCCACCATGGAAACTCAATCCAGAGAAATACAAGGCTCTTGCAGTAAGTGCCAATCTGCTGTACATCATTCTGAAGCCTTGATGGTACACCCCGTCGGAGATTGGCGTGAACCTTACATCCAATATCTCCGGGACCATGTCCTACCTGCTGAGAAGAAAGATGCGGAAAGGCTGAAAAGGCGAGCAGCAAGGTTCGTCTTTCACGAAGGAATTCTGTACCGCAAAAGCTTTGGTGGGGATTTATTACGCTGCTTGGCAGATCCTGAGACGAGTACTATACTCAAGGAAATGCATGAAGGCGAACACCAAGGTAAGAATAAATTATTTTTACAAATTCATGAAAAATATTATTGGCCTACTATGGAAGACGATGCTGCCATGTTCGTTCGAAGGTGCCATCAGTGTCAGGTTCATAACAACCTTATACACTCTCCGTGTCTTCCTTTGCAATCCATCAGCAGTCCTTGGCCGTTTTATAGCTGGGGACTTGATCTTATTGGAAAGATCAATCCCGCATCTTCATTACAGCATGAGCACATTATAACTGCTGCCGAATACTTCACAAAGTGGGTAGAGGCGATTCCGCTTAAGAAAACCAAGGGTGTCAATATAGCTCAGTTTATCAAGGAGCATATCATCTGTAGGTTTGGAGTTCCTAAACACATCATAACAGATAATGGCTCGCCTTTTCTCAATCAAGATGTGGGGGAATTACTTCAAGAGTATGGCATTCAGCATATTTGCTCTACACCTTACTATCCTAAAGGAAACGGGCAAGCTGAAAGCACTAACAAGACTTTGATTCGGATTCTGAGTCGAACCATTCATGATAACCCGCGATCTTGGCATGAAAAGCTCCCCATGGCGTTATGGGCATACAGAATTTCTCCAAGGAGTTCTACAGGAGCTTCTCCATACTCTCTGGTATATGGTACTGTTGATGGTGGTTTTTGGCGAGGAGGTCACAGGAGTAATTTTGCATCAATCTCTGGCGTCCTGGGATGGCTCAAGAAAAGGTATGAATTTATTTTATAGTAGGGATAAGATATTTAAATTACCATTAGCTGTATTTGGATGTCTCACGACCCTAGCCTGGTAGCATGGTCCACAATCCCTAGCCTATACAATAAAATACCTACGCATACGCGTTAGCCTAGCTCATGCTTGAGCCAAAATCTTAGGCCATTCACGCCACTTAGCAAAGGAGGAGTATACACGGTCATTCATAGGCTTATGGCCTGGCTCAGCTTTCGCCTAGCTTAGCCCGCCATTAGCTCTGGCCATTACCCTCTTGGCCTAAGCCTAGTCCCACCTAGCTTAGTCCGCCATTAGCTTTGGCCGTTGGCCTATGGCCTAGGCTTAACCTCGCCAACACTTTGGCCTAACCTAATCCGCCTTCTTCACTTTGTGGCCTATGGCCTAGCTTAGCACCCGCCTAAGCCTAGTTCCACCAAAGCCTCACGCCACTGCCCACATTCCTTGGCTCTTGGCCTAGCATTAACCCGCCATTGGCTTTAGCCGCCAACACTTTGGCCTTCACCCTTTACGGCCTAGCTTAGCTCCCGCCTATATTAGCCCACCATTAGCTTTGGCCACTTTCCTTGGCCTACAGCCCCGCCAATGCTTCACGCCCCCTCTCTTTGGAGGCCCAAGGTTAATCCCTGCCCTAGCCTTGGATGCCCATGCTTCTAGCTTGCCCTAATCTTGGATATCCATGTCTTTGGCGTGCCTTGGCACTTGGGTGCCCACGCCACCTCCTCGACTTAATTATGGATACCCATGTTATTGCCCTGGCCTAATTTTGGAGCCCCATGACTTTGCCTTGGTCAAATCTTGGAGGCCCGAAGTCAGGGCGCGACTAAATCTTGGTGGGGGCTTACGGTTTTCCCTTCTTGTGCTCACGAAGAGCCATGAGATCTTCTTCTCCCACGGGCTCTAGTTGCCCCCTTGAGACTAGGATATATTCTTTTCTAGCCTCCCCTCTACTTATGGGTCCCACTGATCCAAATCCTAGAGGATTATGGATTTTACTTAGTCCATAATACTCTAGTTTCCTAATCAAATTCGGAAATCTGACAGTTCTGCTCACGTATTTCTCCATGGCGTGATTTTTACAGCCCAATCCGTAAGGAATTAGGAGATGCTTCCTTCACGAAATATTTTCCTCTGTGAATTTCCTATAACATACTAAAAATTCAGATTTTTATCTAATATAGGCTGGCCTGGCCGATTTTACTAATGAACAACATGCAAACTGTACAGAAATCTGAAAATAACATAAATGTTATTGCTCATTCTTTGAGCCTTATACCTAATTTCTTAATAAGATTATCATACCATGTAACATGGCTTATTATGATCATCATGGCCTATCTTTAGGTCTTATATTGGCAATGCTTATGCATTCTTGATGATGGCTACGCTGTGATAGCATCATTCGTCTGTTTTTTCCTGATTATGGACTTGCTTCTATAAATCAGTGCTATAATTCTTAATCATGGCTCATGGCTATGACCTATATTATTTTAGACATTCATATGTCTTCATTACTCATAGAACTGGTGCATTACATGCCACAAGCCAATTTCTCATATTTATGGCAAACTGAAAGTCGTATTTATTTGACTGTTGCCACAGAGAGTTGCTGAAATCCTCTCAGTCTAATTGGCGATTGCATAGCTCAATCCTTAGACTTACCTTATCTTATCTAATGGCGGTTGCTAGCTCAACCCTTAGATTTATCTCATTGGTTTAATGGCGATTGCCCGGCTCAATCCTTAAACCAAATCTCAAAGAGATATTCAAAGCTTATCGCTTAATCGCTATCTTATCGCAAAGTCCTGAGTTTACCAAGTAATTGGTACGACTTACACTTAGTCATCTTTGACTTAACAAATCTTAACAAATCTTATCAAATCTTACGAGAATCAAGTAAGTTACATGGGGGGATATTCTTTTAGGGTTTTGGTTTGGCGGTCTACGGCACGTGTGATTGCAACGGCTCAATCACTTAACGGGAAAGAAAACTAAGTCGTGTGAACGTTGCTGAGAAGATGGGATAGAGTAGTGGGCGGTTCATTCTTCCCTAATAATAGGCGCAAGACTTTCCCCACTTACTCCACACTCCCACTCTTCCACTTCTTCCACCTCTTACGAGATCAGTTGGAATTCTATTGCTATAAATAGGTCACTCGACCAGTTTGAAAACAACAAGTTCTCCAGCAAGAACAAACAGTTTAATTCAGTGCAAGTTTAATCAATCAATCTCATCGATCATTGATTAACTCTTCTCATTCAGCATTCAATATCTAGTGAGAACTGAATATTCAAACTTCTTTAGCAATTCAATCATCAACATCACAGAAAATCATAGCAATTCTCTGATCTCATCTTTCTCTGCTTCCCTCCCTAAACCAACCCTAAAATCCTCTTCTTGTAACTGAAGCAATACTCGAACGGCCATTTCTTGGTTTAGGCGAGTCTTGTTCGATCTTGACCTCTCGAATTCATTACCATCTTTTATTACATCATCACACTTCATACTTTACCCTCTAAATTCTCTTTATTGTTTTACACCTAAAACATTTGGCGACCACAGTGGTAGGTCATTATCTCAGTTTTAAGAAGATATGGTTGAAACCAGGAGGCAGAGTTCAGAGAATACAAATTCTCCAAGTAACCCTAATATTCCCACGAGTTTGCCTACTTCAAGTGGGGTCACAAACACCCAAGTCAGTGGCGCCATCACTTCTGGGCCCACAATTCCAGCCGTGAGCTCAAACCCTAACCCTAATTTTGCTCCTGCCTCAACTCAGAGGGGGCCAACCTCATCCTCTCTCTCCATGGGCGTGTCAACCCCCCTGGTGGGTTCCACCACGCCAACCCTATCCCAAATCACGTCCCCCCTCTCTCATATGGTGGGGACCACCAATACCACTATCTCTCCTACCCCTTTTACTCCTATATCAAGCCGCACAGAAGCTTTTCTCTTTGGGCCCCGCGTAGGAGAAACAAGGAGCACTGAAGACTCACCTAGCATTGCAGATCTCATGAAGACCCAACAAGATCTAGCCCTGAGTCAAAACAATATGGTGAAAACCCAGATGGAGTTGCTAACTTGCTTAAGGACTCTGTCAGAAAAGCTGGCGCCACCCACAACTCCAGGGATTTCACGTGCAGAAACCCCTGCCAATTTTAACAAGGCGGGTCCCTCTCAAATTCATGTTATTCCTGATGATCAGGATACTCATGTCCACACCACACGTGGACCAAATACAGGTTTGCAACATAACTTCGTCACTCGTGAAGATTTGCAGAATCTTTTGCAAGCTCGGAACATAGAGAATTCAGATTTGTTTCATCGTCATCAACCTCCATATCCAATTGAAGTTCAGCGGGAATGTCTTCCTGAAGGGTATGTCACGCCTTCATTCTCCATGTATAATGGTATTGGGAATGCCCGAGAACATATCTCTCGCTTCCTGGAATCATTGGGAATACATGAAAGAAATCAAGTTGTATGTCTCAAGGAATTCTCGAAATCCCTGACAGGAAAAGCATATACTTGGTATAATAACCTAGCTCCTAATAGCATTCTCAGCTGGAGCCAAATGGTTAATACTTTCCTCAAGAAATATTTCTTCGTGTCCGAGCAACTCACTCTCTCTGACTTGGGGAGACTCTATCAACGAAACAATGAGCATCCAGATGATTACGTAACGAGATTCAGAACTCGTTCAGTGGATTGCAATGATCCAAATGTGACAGAGGTACAGTGGGTGGAGCTTTGCATCAATGGAATGATACCAGTATATCGCGCCTTGTTGGAGAATTTGGATATCGACAATTTCACCAAGCTCCATAAGTCCGCCAAACGATCCGCCACTACTGCACCTGCACTACTAGAAAGGCCCAGGCCTTTGAAAGCCGAAGAAAGTCGTGGTGAAACGCGTGCCAGCAAGCGACTTGTCAACAAGCAATATAACTCTCTTCACTCAGTTCATGCTATTACTGAAAGTGTCAAGAGGAAGGCGCCTACTCCAGAGGCCCCGCAATTGAAACGTGCAGCTCCAGCCCAACCTCAAGCTCCGGCACGGGTCCCAGCTAATGCCCCTGCACCGAAGGCACCACGGCAACAGAGGGAATTCCCTAAGATCCCTGATTTCCCATGTACTATGGATGAAGTAATAGAGCTCCTGGAAGCGTGGATTCAAGATGGCGCTGTCAAGTTACCTCCTGTACGAAGAGAACCTACGGCGCAAGAAATGACTGATCCCAAGTATTGTCATTTTCATCGATTCGTCAATCATCCCACCAGCGAGTGTCATCGACTCAAGCAAATCTTCAACGAAAAGATCGAGTCAGGAGAGTTGAACTTGGGGACTGAGGGTGTGCATAAGAATCCACTCCCTCAGCACCAACCTCAACGCCAACACCAACGTCAGCATCAACCTAACATTCGCAATTTCACCATCTCCGGAGAATCTGTCAAGCAAACTGCTAATTATTTGATGGAGAATCTGTGCGAGCTCTTGCATTTTTCTAGAAGTCAGCGAAGCAACATTTTCGCTGCCCTCAGCTGGATTGCTAGCGGCAAAGAACTACCTATACCTGAGAAAGTTCAGCCGAAGCCTGGCGAAGTCACACCAGAGATGATGGCAGGAGAACGTGTTCCAATACCAATTATCTCTGCTCGTCTCGAAGGTACGAATTTTAAGAAAGTTTAAATCGATGCTGGTGTTATGGTTAATTTAATTCCAATCAAGACACTTCAAGCAATTGGAATTTCTCGACGGGATGTCATCTATTATCCAACAATAACGAAAGATTCAAAAGGAAAGCTTCAAGACATATATGGTCATGTTACTTTGGATCTAAAGGTGGACTCCGCTCGCACCAAAACCAAGTTTCATGTAATCAAAGAGGATGAGAAACACGACATGATCCTAGGACGTCCCTGGCTCCATGGAAAGAGATTTGTACCAACAATCTCACCTGTAATCATCAAAGGCCAAGAATTCATGTTTGACCAAGAAAGCTGCAACGTGGGAAAGCTGGAGTACCGCGTGGGGTCTGAAACTCTGGTGATATTCAAAGAGGTATGTGATAGTGATTTGAAGTACTTTATTCAAAATTATTTAGTTCATGGAAATCCTATCCAACATACCCCTACACAAGGGTTGGATGATTCTTCGACTTGGGGACTTGATTGCATCAAGTCTATCAAGCCCTCTGAGGCACCTCAGGAGGAAATCAAGGCCACTTCCAATAGATGGGTCCGGGCAAAGCAACGGTCTTATAGGCGAAAGACACCTGAGATGTCATGGGTTCCTAAGGCTACTTTGCAAGAAGGAGACAAGGTTATGCGGCGCACTAACCGAAAAGTAACTTCTATTCCGGGGTCCACGACAAATTGGGAAGGACCTTATATTATATCTCGAGTCATGCCTGACGCACGATACATGATAAGTGCAATACATGAAAGACTCTCAAATATGGTGGTCAACGGCAAATGGCTCAAGAAAGTATGAAGACTCACTAGAGTTTATTTATTTCCTGTAATTTCAATTCCTCCAAAATAAAAGTGCAAGCCATCTCTTGCCTTTTAACAAGTCAATTCAATTCAATTCAAAAAAAGAATTCAAATTCAAAACCTATGAGTTCAAAAAATAATCAATTCCTACAAACCCTTGTTCATAAAACCAAATAAAAACAAATAAGATTCTTTTGCTCCTGAAGTCTCTCAGAAACACCCATCTAGCGAGGATTTTGCTCCTCATCAACCGCCTTCTTCAATAAAGCTATGTCAGCAGCTTTCTTCTCCGTCTTCTCAGTCAACTTACGAAGTTCCTCGGTCATGGTGGCATAATGCCTCTCCTCTCGTGTCACCAAATCCTGGGTGAATTTGCCAACAGCAGCACGCCTTGTTCGGATAAACTGGATCCTCGCCTGAAGCCACAACAAATTGGGTTTGAAGTCTTTGAATGAAGCAATCAACTCTTCTGCTTCATCTAACTCCTCGTCTGTCGTCTTCGTGAGAGGAGTGGCATACATCTTCGAAATCAAACCCATAAGATCAGCCACGACACCAGCAAGTGTGTTTAAGTGGTCACGCCTTCCTGCAGTGATGAGGTGACCATAAAGGGCCCATATCCTCCTATACAGTGGGACGTGTTCCTCAGGAACATTAAATCCTTCCACTAGTATATGACCAGGGAGAATTGTTTCATGAGGGAGATCATACGCCAAACCAGTATGAGGAAACTCGAGAAGAGCCCACTGGGTGGGAGCATCCACGCCAGTGATGTCGATCTCTTCAGAAACTTGAATCTCTCTGATAACAATCTGAAAGAAAGGTTCAACGTAAACAGAAGTTTAATAATATGTTTCAAGCTACGATAAAAGCTTAACATAAGGAAGATAATTAAATTTACCTCAGTACTAGGAGGATTTTCATCAGCAACGTTGTCAAAGTCTTTGTTAAGGTTGTGACCCGCACTTAACCTTTCGCCAGCAAAGTAAGTGTCATTCATTGCTTCTTTATCTCCAGAAGGCTGCAAGAGCAAACGAGATCAGAATAAAGTACTAAATATCTTATTTTGGATTGAAGAATTCAACGAGAAGTAACCTGTGTCACAGAAGACTTAGGGTCTGTGGAGCCTCCATCTTTATTCTGTTCAGTAATCATATCAGTAGATTTGGGCGGCGTATTTGGAGTCGATTCTTCAAACACTGGGCTTCGCTCTGAGGGAACAAATGAGAACTTCTCCACTCCTGTAGCAGGTCCATCCTACATCAAATGAAGAGGAAAAATCATTAAAGGAAGGTATATCAAAGGATTCACGATGTTATCTTGAATATATAATTTTCTGACATCTGAATTCTTACGAAAAACGGCGAGAACTCAAAATCTGTACAAATCAGTAAGAGATATGAAGAAACTTTCTTCACGGGAGTTGTTCGTATGGATGTTTTCTATCACGTGCTAAAAGGGCTTAATTTTTGGAGCAACCTACTGGCCGGAATGATTTTTCCACTAAACAGCGTATAGACTGCAACGTTACTGGACGTGGCGTCACTTTGTGGCACATGAAATAACGAGCAAAAATGCATGAAATTCAGATTTTCTTTTTGAGGTGAAAGCTACTGAAGTCCTCTTTCTAAATTGGGGTCAACCATCGAAATCCGCCATCGGATGAAGATTCTACGGCCATTCCCGTGACGTGACGCAAAACAGGAAAATCTGACGGGAAATTTTACTTTCACACTAAAGTAAAAATATGAGCAATGGAACGGGGTCTTACCTTCACCCAATCTTGTGTACTAGGATTGGGGACTTGTTTAGCATTTAAGAGGTTCATCATAGAGCTGTTCTTCCCTTGGAGGAGCGATAATTCTCCCGAAAGATGACTACCAAGAGACAAAGACATTTGTGTTGTGGGACTGGCGAGCTTTGAGTTAGGCGACGAACGTTGCTGCACAAAATATGGTGATAGAGCGTCAAAATCATCATACAAAAAAGCTCATACAAGCATTTAAAAGTTCAAGGTAATTACCAAATCATTCATGTCTCCTATTTTTCGCTTAAGAGTGATATATTTGAGCAGGGAGAATGTTTCCAAGTCTTCTTTGGAGGGAACTGCCCGTACTTCTTTCGGGGAAGCCACGAAATCCCTATACAATTGTACCTGGTCATCCCAGAACCGCCTACCTGCTTCAGTGACGGATGGCACTCTTTCTCCTGAGAGAAAGGATACTGGGCTAAGCAATCTGGTACGATATTCTTTCATATTCTGTGGAGGAGGACCTCGCTGCGATGGGACATCCTGATCAAAACCCATCTGACGAGCTCCCCTGTCGACATTATATGCTCTGACTACGTATGCTCCTGAGTCACTGATGCCAAGGACGTGCCCGCTGCAACTACTTATCATGAAGACTTGTTCTTCATCAGTAAGGTCGTCGTCTACAGAAAGAATCTTTGCTGGAATGGTATTTGAACCAAATGAGCGAAGCTGAGCTACGCCTGCAGGGATTGAGGTCCATGGACGAAAGACCACTGCTGCCTCGTCATCCATGAATACAAGAAAGTCCTTCGAGATAGGCTTATTCATCCAACGGACAATACGAGCCTGGTCTGACAAATGTTTATCTTTGGCAGACCCTTTTGGAGCATAACCAGGGTAATGCTCATACAACCAAGCTTGCACAAAATTCGTTGATACAAATGTCTCAACCTTTGCAGCACCATTCGACAATGTCATATTTGCTAACAAAGTGGAAAGATGGGTATACAAAGTACCAAGGAATAAAGAGCCAATGGGAACAGGAGTACCTTGTGCCAATTTTATGGCATACGGAATGAGTTCGGCCTTCAACTTCTTGTATTCATAAATATCTTCAAAGACGTCTTTTGATAACCAGAGCAGAAGAAATGCAGCAATTGACAATACCGAAGCACCAATATTACTGGCTTTGGTCCAGTGCATCATCCATGAAGCATATGCATCGCCATGTTTGTTCAGGGTTTCAACAATGATGATTAACTGGGTTTGTACGTTTCTTTCATCTGCACTCAAGCTAACTCTGAGTTCTCAATAAATTGGGAGTCTCAATAACGCTGCTACGTCTTCCAGAGTGATTACAAGTTCTCCCCACGCCAGTATGAAGGAGTTTGTACCACTACACCAGCGGGACATAAAAGCAACTAAAGCACATTTATCTCTGATTACAAAGGAACTATCTGAACTCTTTACAGCATGAAAGATTCCAGCCTGCTCAAAGATGTTCTTAATACCTGGAGTGTCAAGTGTATTCTGAAGATACATGGACCAAGAGTTGATTTGTTTCTGCATAGAACGAAAAACGATACTGGAAGCACTAAAGTCACCTCTTTGCATACGAAAGCGAGCTACACGTGATGGAGTAATAGCCATTGGAGCATTAAGATTCCCTGGGAGAATTGTAGCTTGGTCCCGGGAAACTGCAGCTTGTGCTAAATTGGCCAGGCGACTTTCAAATTCATCATTAACATGAGGGAGCTCTTTCACGACAATGGTGGAGGTAATTTCATCAATGGCACGAGAAGAACTATGGGATTCAGTGTCAGTCATCATGATCTTTCAATCTACAAAATACTGTATCTGTAGAAAAAGGGGAGAACAAGCAAAGGGAGATAATATTCACGTTTTTTGAAGTCTGCGTGAGGTATATATGTATACCTACATATCACGCACGGTTTGGGAGTCCTGACCTAGTTAGGATTCCTGCTTGAATAGGGTTGGCCTTAGGCCCTGTTTGGACTTTATGCTCGTGGACAAGACTTCTATGCGGATGTAGCTGGCCCATCAACTTGGTGCTCACCCTGGAACACTCCAGGTTTCATGCTGCGCAGGGGACTTAATGTTGATGGTGGTTTTTGGCGAGGAGGTCACAGGAGTAATTTTGCATCAATCTCTGGCGTCCTGGGATGGCTCAAGAAAAGGTATGAATTTATTTTATAGTAGGGATAAGATATTTAAATTACCATTAGCTGTATTTGGATGTCTCACGACCCTAGCCTGGTAGCATGGTCCACAATCCCTAGCCTATACAATAAAATACCTACGCATACGCGTTAGCCTAGCTCATGCTTGAGCCAAAATCTTAGGCCATTCACGCCACTTAGCAAAGGAGGAGTATACACGGTCATTCATAGGCTTATGGCCTGGCTCAGCTTTCGCCTAGCTTAGCCCGCCATTAGCTCTGGCCATTACCCTCTTGGCCTAAGCCTAGTCCCACCTAGCTTAGTCCGCCATTAGCTTTGGCCGTTGGCCTATGGCCTAGGCTTAACCTCGCCAACACTTTGGCCTAACCTAATCCGCCTTCTTCACTTTGTGGCCTATGGCCTAGCTTAGCACCCGCCTAAGCCTAGTTCCACCAAAGCCTCACGCCACTGCCCACATTCCTTGGCTCTTGGCCTAGCATTAACCCGCCATTGGCTTTAGCCGCCAACACTTTGGCCTTCACCCTTTACGGCCTAGCTTAGCTCCCGCCTATATTAGCCCACCATTAGCTTTGGCCACTTTCCTTGGCCTACAGCCCCGCCAATGCTTCACGCCCCCTCTCTTTGGAGGCCCAAGGTTAATCCCTGCCCTAGCCTTGGATGCCCATGCTTCTAGCTTGCCCTAATCTTGGATATCCATGTCTTTGGCGTGCCTTGGCACTTGGGTGCCCACGCCACCTCCTCGACTTAATTATGGATACCCATGTTATTGCCCTGGCCTAATTTTGGAGCCCCATGACTTTGCCTTGGTCAAATCTTGGAGGCCCGAAGTCAGGGCGCGACTAAATCTTGGTGGGGGCTTACGGTTTTCCCTTCTTGTGCTCACGAAGAGCCATGAGATCTTCTTCTCCCACGGGCTCTAGTTGCCCCCTTGAGACTAGGATATATTCTTTTCTAGCCTCCCCTCTACTTATGGGTCCCACTGATCCAAATCCTAGAGGATTATGGATTTTACTTAGTCCATAATACTCTAGTTTCCTAATCAAATTCGGAAATCTGACAGTTCTGCTCACGTATTTCTCCATGGCGTGATTTTTACAGCCCAATCCGTAAGGAATTAGGAGATGCTTCCTTCACGAAATATTTTCCTCTGTGAATTTCCTATAACATACTAAAAATTCAGATTTTTATCTAATATAGGCTGGCCTGGCCGATTTTACTAATGAACAACATGCAAACTGTACAGAAATCTGAAAATAACATAAATGTTATTGCTCATTCTTTGAGCCTTATACCTAATTTCTTAATAAGATTATCATACCATGTAACATGGCTTATTATGATCATCATGGCCTATCTTTAGGTCTTATATTGGCAATGCTTATGCATTCTTGATGATGGCTACGCTGTGATAGCATCATTCGTCTGTTTTTTCCTGATTATGGACTTGCTTCTATAAATCAGTGCTATAATTCTTAATCATGGCTCATGGCTATGACCTATATTATTTTAGACATTCATATGTCTTCATTACTCAGAGAACTGGTGCATTACATGCCACAAGCCAATTTCTCATATTTATGGCAAACTGAAAGTCGTATTTATTTGACTGTTGCCACAGAGAGTTGCTGAAATCCTCTCAGTCTAATTGGCGATTGCATAGCTCAATCCTTAGACTTACCTTATCTTATCTAATGGCGGTTGCTAGCTCAACCCTTAGATTTATTTTATCTTATCTAATGGCGGTTGCTAGCTCAACCCTTAGATTTATCTCATTAGGTTTAAATGGCGATTGCCCGGTTCAATCCTTAAACCAAATCTTAAAGAGATATTCAAAGCTTATCGCTTAATCTCTATCTTATCGCAAAGTCCTGAGTTTACCAGTCATTGGTACGACTTGCACTTAGTCATCTTTGACTTAACAAATCTTAACAAATCTTACGAGAATCAAGTAAGTTACATGGGGGGATATTCTTTAGGGTTTTGGTTTGGCGGTCTACGGCACGTGTGATTGCAACGGCTCAATCACTTAACGGGAAAGAAAACTAAGTCGTGCGAACGTTGCTGAGAAGATGGGATAAGATAGTGGGTTGTTAGTCTTCCCTATTATTAGGCGCAAGACTCTTAACAACTGACCCCACTCTTTCCTCACTCCCACTCTTCCACTACTTCCACTTCTTACGAGATCAGTTGAGAATATATTGTTATAAATAGGTCACTCGACCAGTTTGGGAAATCATCTCAATCTCATCCAAAAGAAACAGATAAGTTCAACAAGTTCAGTGCAAGTTTAATCAAGTCTATCTTATCGATAATTGGTTAAACTCTTCTCATTCAGCATTTATTATCTAGTGAGAACTGAATATTCATCCTTATCTAGCAATATCAATCTCAATATCACAGAAAATCATAGCAATTCTCTGATCTCATCTTTCTCTGCTTCCCTCCCTAAACCAACCCTAAAATCCTCTTCTTGTAACTGAAGCAATACTCGAACGGCCATTTCTTGGTTTAGGCGAGTCTTGTTCGATCTTGACCTCTCGAATTCATCACAATCTTTTATTACATCATCACACTTCACCTTACCCCTCAGATTCTCTTATTTGTTTTATACCTAAAACAACAACACATGATAGATTTGAGGCTTCTTTATCCCATCTAGAGCAGTAGCGGAAAAGGCAGCTGCAAGCACAATATTTCTTGAGGAAAAGGAAGTCGCGGATCTTGAAGCCGCACTTGAGGCATCACGACAGGAGAAGATAGGAGATTCATCATTCGTGGTCGCCAACCAACCTTATGGGATCCCCTTGACTAAAGCCTCAGGAATGCGAGAGCAGCAACCAAGGATATTCTTAGGAGAAACTAGTAGGCCTCCTCCGGGATCAGGAATGATCCAAGAGATCTTTTCCAACAAAAGGACTAGAAATTGTGCAACAAATCCCATGACCCCGGTGATTCCTATCATAGAAGAAGGTAGAGATGGGAACCTGAGAGCCAATGGGGCACACACCCCAAAACTTGTCAGAAGAGAACATGCATCTAGTGAGAGAGCTCCATGAATTCCAGTTGGAAGAAATAAGGAAATTCAAATCCACCTTCACTGATGCACTTTCCCTTTTAGCCGAGGAAAATCAGGTACTCAAGGATGCCAGAGAAAAACTCGAGAGAAGACTCCGTAAAGCCCAAGAGGAAGGAGCTGAGAATAATTCAGTAGCGGGGACTGTAGCACCTCCAGATAGCCAAGTGGTCCCCATACATTGGGACAAATCAGCATGCGCCACTACGCTGCATTAACCCAAAAAGAGCCACCAAATCTAATCCCGCACACCAATAGGAGAAGGAGACAGAATACAACCCATATGAAGATGGAGGTGAAGACTTTGAAGATACTAATCCAAGGTATATCCAAGCCACCAGATAGGACAGGCAACATGATGATGTGGAACAAATGCGCCCTGAGATCAAAATGCTTAAATCCAAGCAAGGCGGAGGGCACCTGGAAGAAGCCATAAAAGAATCACACTCCACTCCCTTGGTCCCAAGAATCTGTTTTTACAAGCTACCAGATAAATGCAAACCCCCAGCGTTCACCTGTCTTGAAGGACATGATGACCCAACTATCCATCTTAGGTACTACAGGAGAGCCATGGCGCAATGGGAATGGGACGACAAGGTCATGTGCAAATTCTTTCCCTCTAGTCTAAAGGGCTCAGCCTTAGCTTGGTATGATGATTTGCCTTCCAACTCGATCAACTCCTTTGAAGAGTTAGCTAATGTGTTCATAACAAAGTACCTCTACAATAAGAGAACTAAGGCCGGATTAGACCAGATGTTTTCCCATGCAATTGGCCCAAAAGAGACCTACCAAGAGCTCAGAGATAGATGGATCAAGATTGGACAAGAAATTGGAAATGTGAATCCTGAAATCAGCATCAACTGTTTCAAGTGGGCTTCAGACTGCATGTGCAACCTTTTCATGGACATCCATAGCCAAAAACCTAAGACCGAAGGAGACCTCATGGTCTCGATTGATAAGCATGACAGATTACAGGAAATCTAGAGAAACAACCCAAGGGCGCAACCCGCACCAAAAGTTACTCATCGCGTTAATTCAGTAGAGCCTGAGCCCACAACTACCAAAAGAAGTTATGATGCAGGGAAAGCCCCATACCAAGATAAAAAAAAGCAAGGAGTGGGGACTACAAGCGGAATGATGGTAAACAGGGAAATTCAAGAAGAGGAACACCGTTCAATGAACTTGTTTACACCAAACTGAATACCGACATTGTTCAGATCATGGCAGTAATTAAAAAATCGTCAGGACTTCGAATGGCCTCACTCCAGGGGAAGACAACACGAAAAGACTGCGAACCACCCCGAGAGGTGTGAGTACCATGATTTCATAGGGCATACCACTGAAAGGTCTAAGAACCTAAAGGATCAAATCCAAATAATGATAGATGCAGGAATACTGCATGAGTATGTTTTGAGCCGGAATGACCTCGGACAACCCCAGAATGACAAAAATGTTAAACTACCAGATAATCAAAGAATCATCAACATAACCCATTCCGAAAGTCACGACCCCTCCCTCTGAGGAGATGTAGGGAGACGACTAAGGAAGAGATTTGAGGATCATGGAATGTTCAAGATATAAGGAATCATCACTGATGACTGGGAAGAGTGGATGGTCGCACCATTCACATTTTCGTCTGAGGAAGTAAACCAAGAACTTGAAACTCACAATGATGCTTTAGTGCTCACCTTACCCACTTCAGGATGGAATGTGACCAAGATATTGATGGATAGAGGAAGCTCCTTGAAGGTGTTATTCTATGACACCTATAGACGGATGGAACTGATCGATGTACAACTCTCACCCTCACGCTGTACCATCTATGGGTTCAATGGAGCAGTCTCTAAACCAAACAGAGAGATCATTTTGGAAGTAAGGGCAGGGCCAATTCGAGTTAACACCCGGTTCAGTGTCGTAGAGGCTCCATCCCCTTACAATGCAATTATGGGAAGATTGTGGGTACACAGACTAAAAGGAACGTCCTCAACCTATCATCATTTTTTGCTCTTTCGAGGGCCTCGCGGTGAACTTCAAATTAAGGGAGACCAAATGGATGCAAAAACCTGCCAGGCTGAGGAAACCCAACACAATGTCGAACAGGTCCAAGCACTCCTCAACTTGAAGAAGGAAAAGAAAGAAAGAAGTAAAGAAGAAAAATATCAGCAATACCTCAAAGATGTGGAATGTCAAAGATTGGAGTACTACCCAAAGGAAGCCCTCACTACCAAGGTCCTCAGTACCAAAGGCCTCACTACCAAAGTCCTCAGTACCCAGGATCTCAATATCACCGTTCTCAGTACTGATGCTAGCACCTCAGGGAGCAAGTCTGACACTGAGGCTATCAAATAACAATTAATAAAAGTGCCACTCTTAGGTGATCCCACACCAAACTTTTCCGCAGTAGAGCCTACAAAAGAAGTCAATATAGGCACTGAGGAGACACCAAGAATGATAAAAGTGGGCACACTGATGGGGCAAGAGCGTGAACATCTGTTACATGAACTTCTGAATAAGTACGCAAACATCTTCGCATGGAAAATGTTAGATATGCCTGACATAGATCCAGAAGTAGTCAATCACAAGCTCATAATTAAAGAGGGATTATTCTCATTCAGGCAAAAGGTACGAAAGGTCTCATCTGAATATCACCAGGAACTGGAAAAAGAACTCAAGAAACTCTTGGAAGCAGGATTCATCAGGGAAGTCACATGTCCCACATGGATTTCAAACATGGTCTTAGTCCCTAAAAAGAATGGAGGAGTGCGCATCTGCATTTGACTTCACCAACCTAAACAAAACATGCCCCAAGGACAGTTACCCGCTCTCAAGATTTAAAAAATAGTAGATGCCACTACAGGGCATGAGCTGTTATCCTTTATGGATGGGTACTCAGAATACAACCAGATCGCACTGGGTAAAGAGGACCAGAACCACACTGCATTTTTCACCCAAAGAAGAAGGCCATGAGATCCTACTTGCCATTCATTACGGAGATGCATGCAACCATATTGGAATGAGATCCTTAGAAATCAAAGCCAAAACTCAAGGGTACTATTGGCCTTTCATGAATCGTGACACAACCAACATGTCCTACAGGTGTGAGGCATGTCAACGCTTTGCTAAAAATATAAATGCACCAGCAACCACACTCAACTCAGGACTGAATCCTTGTCCCTTTGTGAAATGGGTAGTGGACATAGTAGGGCCGCTCATAGAAGGAACAGAGAAAAAGAGATATATCATCGTGGCTACGTACTACTTCACCAATTGGGTAGAAGCAAAAGCCCTTGCACGAATCATAGACATTGATGTATTCAAATTTTCGTTCGAAAATATAATTTGCAGATTTGGAATACCCGCAATCATAGTCTCGGACAACGGAAAGCAGCTTTCAGGAAAGAACATCGACAAACTGTTCACTGCATTGAACATCCAAAAGAGAAAATCTACCCCCATCTACCCTCAGAGTAATGGCCAAGCCGAGGCCACCAACAACTCCATTTCCCTTAACCTGAAAAGGACCTTGGACGTCAATAAGAAGAGCTGGTGCGAACAACTGAACAACACCCAATGGGCTTTCCGGACTACAAGAAAAGAATATACCGTAGAAACTCCTTTCCTATTAACCTGTGGGGCAGAAGCAGTAATCCCTACAGTGGTCATTATCCCTGTTAGGGCATTGTCCGGTCAAACCCACTAGCGTTGGTATGTCAAGCTAGTTGTCAGTATTAGGTGTCAAAAGTCAATTCTTGATTTAGCCTACTAGAGTTTAGATTTCGGAAATGGGATATAGACAAAGTAGTAGAGACCTTGAAGACGAAGACTGTGAAGACAAAGAAGACATCAATTATTCTTCATCGATAAAAGGTTAGTAGGAGTTATGACTTTATGGATTTTCTTCTATTTCTACTTCATCTATTCTTTCGAAATAGTCGACTACTTTAGTAGTGATAATAGTGATTGAGATCGTATTCTTGCGTAACATGGCCTTGTGTCATGACCAGTGTTTGATCCCACAAATACTGTGAGTCAAGAATGTATGAGACAGATTCGGTGCCATATGTCCATTACAATGGTTTGCTTGCAAACTGTTAATTGGATATGGATGAATCTAAAGGAGTGCTCTTGAGCAAAGAGTCCATGGATCACAGCTGAGGACGTTCTCACGTCTAAGTTCTGGCTCAGCCCAGTACTTCCAGTGGAATCCAGATTTGACGAAATCTGACAGGCGCACGGTTCACGAACCGGTTTGCGTACCAGACACTCGGAAATTCTCTGAGTTCGAGATGGCTATTTTGTTCACGTACCAGTACGTCAACCTGACGGTAGCTGTCTTACTGGTGTCGGATTTAGTGAATATTCTCCTAGAATTTCACTCTGAGTCAAATTCCAAAACTCCTTTATCTCTTAGATGGACTTGTGTAAAACATAAAGACCTTTTGTGTTCCATCTAACGATCCTCAATGAGTCAATAAGATAAGATTATCTCTGGTCTGTTGGATTCTATCTTGAAGTGTTTTAGAGCTAACAAAACACTTGGCAGATAATTCTAAAAATAATTCCAATTGAGATTAATCTCTTATTACTTGGTTATCAAGTTTAGGGTTTCCCTAACTTGTGGGACAAGTAATTGATTGCTTTATTCCTAAGCAACCTATCTTATTGAGTACTATAAATAGAGGTGTCTACGGACAGATACCGAAAGCATCAAGCATACGTGAAGGTCCTTAGGGAAGATAACGTAAACTCTTTTCACTTCGGTGAATGCTTGTTGTGGTATAGTCATCCTCTATAGGTTGCAGCTCCTTTGGGAACTCCCTACGACTATAAAGACTTCCTTAGAGAGTTGGGAAGCACAGGTAGGAGATTGAAACCATCTTTGGTTGAAATCAGATTAACCTGTAACCTTGGTAACCTGATCACGTTCTTGTCTATTCTAAAGTCCGTCTCTTCTGATATACGGCTATTCAAGAACTGATACGTTACTCAACAAGGTTGGAAAGGTAGCAACGCACGGCTGCACTCGGTGTTGTAAGACCTAGTTAGCTCCGGTTATACAAGTTCCTTAAGTGGTTCTTCGTGTATAACTGAGGTAGATTCGGATTGGGCATTGCTTACTTGGTTTGCTTGTCAGCCCCGATTCAAGAAGTAGATTTCCGTATGACCTGGATTTAACAATCCGAAGGAAGTCATCTTGTGTATGGTAAACTGAAGAGGACAGTTACACCATACGTCAACAGTTTGGTTTAAACGCCAAGCACCAAGTAGTACGTTATTGCCTAACTGTCGAGTTGACTCCAAAGTATTCTTTGTCGAGGTCTTAACAACTCCAGTTAGAGGTTTGGATATTGATTTTTGAGATCGTCCAGACTTTAACCATAAGACTCACGAGCCAAAACAAAAAGTTGGTAGTATTTCGGCACCCCTCCTTTTTCAATCCCCACAACCAAAACAGAAGCTTGGGAAAAAATGCTCAACACAGATCTCATGCCAGAAAAGCTAGATGATGTGGAAGAAAGAAGAGAGGTTGCACTCCAATGAATGGAAAACTACAACCGAAGATTAGCCACATAATACAACAAAAAAGTCAAGCTAGGGAACTTTGTGATGGGGCAATACGTCTTACGACAAATCCCACCCTACCAGAAAACCATAAAACGGGAAAATTAGCACCAACATGGGGACGACCATATACCGTGCCTGACACTGCGGGCAAGGGATCCTGCTACCTAAAAAACGTGAAAGAAGAGCTCTTATGCCACCCTTGGAACTGCAAATTTTTGAAGCCTTACTATCCTTAGCAAAAGCCGTATGAGTACTGTCTTATAAATATATATATATATGTATAACAAAATTTCGAACTACGTAGTGCTTGATCCTTTTTTTCAAAGGGTACGTAGGCAGTCACACTGCACCGTTCCGCACCTAATCATCTATAAAAAAAAAAAAAGTGGGCTACATACCTCACTCTTAATAGAAATCGAGGCCCGCACCTCAATAACGGTGCCCGCACCATGTACGCACTCACTGAATAAACCTCAGTCAGTACCCTTTACTCAGCACAACCATTATCCGAGTAAGAAACTTCGAGACTCAGAGTCGCCCTCTAACTCTCTGGATACTGAATTCACTCAGTGTGTGCCTCTGTTCAGAACAACCATTACTTGAATAAGAAACTTCTAAGACACAAAGTAGCCCTCTAACTCTCAGGATTCACTGAGTCAGCTCAGAGTGTGCCACTTACTCAGAACAACCATTATCTAAGTAAAAAAAGAACCCTCAGAACCCGTTCGTGCATACTCAACCCCTGGCCAGGGAAAGAAGTGCACAAACGACAGTTCAATAACAAAATAACTTAAAGAATTTGCTTTTGGTCCTCAATAAACGATAACTCATTATGAAATTTAATAAATCATATCCTCAAGTGTGATTGACATAAATTTAAGAACAAGTCGTACGATTACAAGAAAATAAAACTGATTGGTAATAACTTAAGGTCAAGTGATTACATCCAAAGCCAACCAAAAAATGTCAGAGAGGTAACCAAAAGCAATCAGCCCTGTTTAACATGCACAAAAATTACAAGGCAAGGATACTCTCACAAAAACACTCTCTACTGAGGAGGAGCCTGCCAACAAGTATAACAGGAAAAACGGGAGCCAGTGACGGGGAATCGTTTTCTTAGTCTCATTCTCAGCATAGTCAATTATCTCGTTGATATTCTTCACCATTTCCACATTAGCAGCATAGCTGACCTCAGTAATGCGGACCTCCATGAGTGTAGGGGGCGAAAACCCCTCGGACACGTGTCTCAAATCCAGAAAGTAAAGTTACATCGAAAGGATTAAGCAGCGACGATTCGGACCGATGAAGGAAAAGAAGCTACACTTGAAGCGAAGTACAAGATTCGGAGTAGAAAGGTTTCGGACCGTGGCAAAGGACCGAAGCCAAGGATCCAGCTTCGGAGTGTAAACCGCCTTACTCGACAGAAACTGACACCACCACGATTGAGTCGCTTGTCTTTATTAGCTGTAAACCACCCAAGCTCGGCCTATATAAGGCGAGCTTGGAAAATGTTGTAAGGGTTGGATTCTTGTTTGGTTGAGCCTAAGTAGCAAGAGAGAGAGTAGGTTTGTGATCTCCTCTGGTTCCTTAGGGTTTAATTCATGTAATCTCAGCAGTAGTTATACTCAGAAAGTTATTTTATCTTGTTTGTATTGCATTGCTTAGCCTTTCAGTCACTGTTTATCACATCCTCGATGTTGTTCTAACTGTCTTCGGACTCCAAACTACAATTATATACTGTATGTGCGAGTAGATCTGATGGATGTGGTACCACGAGTACCTATGCAGATTTTCTACTCGTACAGTTTGGCGCTAGAAACAGGGATGATTAAAACAACTTAGGGTTTGCCTGTGAAATTTCAGATTTTCAAATTTTTTGTTTTATCGTCCTTATAATCTTCTACAGAGTTTTTTTCAAAAGTTTGTTTTCATGAAAATAGCTCCTGTTTCTTAAGCATCTAAATGACCTTAAAGGCTTTAGTGTGTTTAGGATTCTTTTGAGCATAACATCAGATGGCAAAGTCATCCATTGAAGAGTTCTTGCAACCTCGGTATGATAAAATAGACCTCCGAGAGACTTCCAGGCGGAAAACTAATTCCTGCAGAACCTCAAAATCCATTTTAAGGTTTTCAAAACCCATGATATTCATCAAAACCCATTTCAAGGTTTCAAATATTCATGTTATTTATCAAAATCCATTTTAGGGTCTCAAAATTTCATAATATACATCAACATCCTTAAGGGTTGTTAAATCTCATCAAAGGATTTTC
The DNA here is from genome assembly GCA_023529015.1 of Papaver nudicaule. Lineage (NCBI taxonomy): Eukaryota > Viridiplantae > Streptophyta > Magnoliopsida > Ranunculales > Papaveraceae > Papaver > Papaver nudicaule. The sequence goes on from JAJJMA010345188.1 coordinate 40,799, forward strand.
AAACTTCATAATACACATTAGAAACAACTTTGGGTCCTAAAACCTCATAAAAATATCAAAGTCGCTTTTAGGGTTTTCAAAAGACAAATTCATGTTTAGGATTTTAAAATTTTGTAAAATACGTCAACATCCATTAAGGGATCTTCTAAATTCATCACATACATCAAAATCCATCTTAGGGATTGTAAACTTCATAATACGCGTTAAATCCATTTTAGGGTTTTTAAGTTCCTCGCTATAATTGGAAATAAAACTCCATAAGAGAAACAAAACAAAGAGGCACGATTTAGGCTACAGGACAAAACAAACAGTTAAAGATATATCTAAAAAGGGCAAATAGGACATTCAAAGTAGTCTGACAAGTTAGTTGTAGATTTACATGGCCGACAAAGTACACTGCGCTAGCCGCCTTGGACCTCACGGGTTTTTTGTTTCTTGACAGGTCATCGATAAAATGGTTTCCCATTCGGAACACGCCCCGAAGCAGCGAGTAGGTTCCTCGAAGCACGGTACCGAATCTTCCAGACAGCACAACACCAGAGTTTCAACCAGTAAAGGATTATACCCTGAGGCAGCGACTAGCACAGTCCAGCGCCGAGAGCATGTAAACGAAGACAAAGTGGTGGTAGAGGATTTAGGTCCCGAAGGAAACGGATTCCCGGAAACAGAAGAGCCACGTCAACAGCAAATACAAGAAGAAAGCGGTGAAAACGAAGAAGAGAAGAACGAAGAATCTGATCCTGAAAATGAAATACCTGAACAACATCCTACCGAAGTAAATACAGCCAGAGCTAAACAATTCAAAAAATTAATCCTGAAAAATAGAAAAATAAAAGAGCTAAAGAGACAGCTGGCCGAAGCCAACAAGAAGGTAGCGGAAAAATCGGCGTCAAACTACAAGGGAGGCAGCGAAGGACATTCTAGGCCAAACAATGTATCTCATCCGAAGGGGGATTCGGCAATCAAAACATACGTCAAGACCAGAGGCGTCAGCAAAAGCCGCGGAATCCCAAAATCAAATACAAAAACTGAACCAGGAACATATCTAAATGAGAGCGTACAGGTGTGCCGAGAAAATAACCAAACGAAGAAAAACGCTCGGGGCAGAGCCATACAGAAGGAAATGCTGGACCAAATCAAG
>JAJJMA010345190.1:0-12357 GCA_023529015.1 Papaver nudicaule
TTTGTCTAAGTGTTCCTGTATGCATTAATATCCGCTTTACCTTCAAGGTACTCATATTATGATATGTTTTAGATAGTTATGTGTGGGTGTATTGGTAAAATCTCACCTATGGGGATTTTACCAATTACACTTGAAGAAGAGCCTTTTTAATTCTGCTGCCAATAATCCAAGTATTGTCAGTGATGTGTCAGTATGAATGACAACGATGACATAGAGGTTGCTGGCAGTAAAGTTAAGTTTAAACCTCTTGCTGAAATCCTTATAAGAGTTCCTTTGACTAATGTGCAAAAGTTAGATAGAATTGTAAAGGCTAGCGCCTTATTGACGAAGGGAAAGTATCTGAAGATAAAATGTTTTATAAAGCTTCCGTCGATAGGTATGCTAAATCGAGGAAGGACATAGAACAAGCGAACACTAAGACAAAAGATGAAACAAGTTCTCAAGAATTAGGTAAAGGGAAAAAACATTGATTAAGAAAAGCATTGGGACCTAACTAGCTCCATGTGTAGTTTGAGGTAGTTAATTCGGTGATGTAGGCTTTGATGGCTTTTGTTTCTTTTTTTTTTCCTGGGCTGTGCGCCGTTTTGCTTTTCTTTTATTGCACTATTCTAGTGCTTTCCTTCCTGCACTTCTTTTCTCCATTTTTGAATAAATCAAAACTTTTTTTCTGGCAAAAAATAATGAAAAAAAAAATCTACGTTTTAATGGTGGAGTAAATGGAAACTTCCCAGCACATGACTAGATAGCGAGCTCTGAAGGGTCATATTCTTCGTTTTCATGTGATTGTCAAATGTAAAATGGACTGAACAGAAAAATGCAACCCTGAATTCTAAGGCAACCTTAACTGAGTGAAAACTGGTGAGGAGCAAGAAACAAGGTATGTAGTCATCTCGGTAATTGCTACCGTGCAACCTAGATTTTCCTTGAACTCCCACAAAGGTGTTCAACATTGTAATTGGTTGAATTGGTGGGGTTCAAAGTGGATGTATGCAATATCATACACGTTGTATTGATATTGGAGTACTTAACAATATAAATCTTGTGTCTTGTGAGTTTGATTTACTCTTTCGTTCCTTATTATTGTTTGTGCCTGGTTTACTTCTTATGCACAATATCTCAAGATTATATGATTTCCGCATATTGAGATAGCATTAGCACAACAAACAATACAAATTGTACTTTCAAAAAAAAAAAAAATACAAATTGTTGTTAATATTTGCCTTTATACGTATTTGGTTAGTAATATAAGAATAGAGACAGCTACTCCGTATATTTGTTGTGCTTGATGGTATATAATTACAACACTACTTAATTTATTTATACTAATTAGTGAACCCTTAGGTTTGGTGGCCAGAAGAGTCGCTTTCCTTGCATTTTTTTTTTTTTTTTTAAGGGCCAATGGGCCAGGGAACTCTTGATGATTCTTGGGTCCTAAGATCCAATCATACAATTACCATGAAAACCAACATTAAAACTCAATTTCTAAAATGAATTAAATTTCGAACCTTTCCATTAGTGAGAGATAACCAAAACTATTTGCTAGGGATAGTGAAAACATATTTTAAATTGCTAGAGTTTGGTGTAATTCACCGTAGCAACCACGCATGATATATCCAAAATTGCTTTCGTGCTCGTGCAATTGTGCTCATTTTAGCCCAAAACAAATTTCCCGTTTTTCATGAATGCTTTAGGGAATCATCTATGAGAAGCAGTACATTTTCATGAACAATCAAATGCTAAAACTTGTAATTCCGTTGATTATGATTCAAATTAATAATATACGAAATATTTAACGTAAAAAAAATATGCTAAAAAAAGTGGTTTCACTTATAATCGTTGAATTTAGTATAAATCTTGAATTTTTGTTACCCACCTTAGAAAAATCGGCTAGGATTCATCTTACGGTCCCAACTGATTGTCTACTTATGGCTTGAAAAATGATGAACTTCAAGCCGTAGGTAGCTAGAAGTTGAACCTTAATTTAATGGCCGACAGCAATTCAGGTAGATCTATGGTTGGGCAGATTTTTTTATTACTGGGTGTACACTGCGTTCAAAATTTATTCAACCATCTACATCCCAACCAGAAAAGTTGCGACAAATATTCTATCTTCTAATTTTATTTACGGCTAGAATTAAGAAAGTTGTGCTAATTTTTTTTTCTCGTTTTCTACGGTTAGCAGTTCAGCCGTATAAATTGAGAAATATATATACGGCTAGCAGTTCATCCTGAGTTTCCCGTAAAAACCGAGAAACATATATACGTCTGGAAATTTCAAACTTCGACGGCCTGGCCGTAGGTTGCATTGAAGCTGGAATTCTACAAAGTTTTCTTCGATTCTGAGTGATCAAAAACAACAAAAACAAAAGTGGTTGTCTCGGTGTTTCTTCTTCTTCTTCCTAGGTATCATTTAGGCTTTAATCTGTGATGCAACGGAGAGAAATAAAGGGCGTATAAACCAAATTTTCTTGGGTTTGAGATTATAAATGGCTGCAAAAAGTGGACTAAACCAAATATAGTCGGGGCGTTCGTATATCCAACGTCTGCGACTGGGCGCAAGTTAATTTTCCAAGGCTGAATCTTATGGTGCTCAAACCTAGTATCTTGTTTTGAGAAACCGTCGCCTATTCTATCTATTCCACTTCTCTCTCCAGTGAGAAGTCAAACACTAACTAGAGCGTAGTCTTAGGCTAAGTCTTATGGGAGTGCTAGCGCTAGAAAAAACGTGGTTTATTCCCTAAATGTTATTTCTCTCTAGATATAAGTAGCATTTGAAATAGCATTACTAGTCTGGCGTGGAATGATTCTGCGGTGGGAAAGTAGATTAGCGCTAAATGATGTCGCACCAATTCGAATATTCTCATTAGATCCGATGACTGATAACATATATTTTTGATCTGATGGCTGAGATTATCTGGCGCTTTACCATTCAGCGCCCCACCGCTCTATGATTTAGCGTTAGGATGATAACTAGCAATTGCCATAAGACGTATGAGTGCTAGATAACTGACGTGGAGGGGAATCTAGCACTATAACTAGCACTCCCATGAGACTTAGCCTTAGGTGCTCTTTTAAAAGGGGGAAGAAAAAGTTGTTTGCGCTCTTCTAGAAAGTGCAAAAAAGAATATTCTAAGCATCTAAAATAACCATCACTGAAGGATCCAACGGACTGCCAGGCCCACTCCAGGCCCGACCACATAGTACCGATACTGTCTCCAACTTAACCACCTTTGGATCGGCTGTTGGGTTTTTTATCTTAAAAGGCCACTATACTATTTTTGGAGATTCTACAACTTATTAGGCACCACCTAGAACCTCCCTTATTCTATGTGGGACTAACCCGCATGGCATTGGTCGAGCCAATCCTTGACAATCTCCACCTTGGCGAGATCCAGAGCCATCGCACCAACCATCGTCGTACGCCGAGCCTATCGTACACGATCATCATCCGTTGTTACTACTATCGAACATGGTTACAGTCGTTATGCGCCCTTGAACCTTGGATGCCCCTTCGAGCTTTGCTCCACCTGAGTTAGATGGTGTCAGGTCTAACTCCACTATGAGCCCTTACTCCTTGACTTCCCTTGTTCCATGAGCTTTGCTCCACCCGAGTTAGATGGAATCACATCAGGTCTAACTCCATCAATGAGCCCTAGCTCCACCTTGCGCACCACTCCGTCCATAATCACTCGATTTCTTAGTAGCCCTAGCTCTGATACCAATTGAAGGATCCAATGGACTACTGGGCCCACTCCAGGCCCGACGACATAGTACCGATACTGTCCCCAATTTAATCACTTTTGGGTCGGGTATGAGATTTTTATCTTAAAAAGGCCTCGATACTATGTTTGGAGATGCTACAACTCATTAGGCACCACCTAGAACCTCCCTTATTCTATGTGGAACTAACCCTCATGGCTTTGGTCGAGCCAATCCTTGACAAACACCTATATCAATGGTCATTTTCTGATCATATGGCCTCAATCTTTCGCGTCCTTTGATATGCCGCAGCTATGCCATTTCATTAAGCGCAATCTGGTTGAAACTGGAATCAACCACAAGAGTCAACGACTCTTGGCCTAAAAAAATGGGCTGTTTTTGGGAATGCAGTCCAAAAAAAGAAATATCATAAAAAAAATACAAAACCCCATATCCAAAAATGAGGCGTAAAAAAAAATTGGGACGTAAAAAAAAATTGGGGCGTAAAAAAAAAAACTGAGGCGTAAATAACAAAACCAAACAGTAAAAAATGAAATATCGTAGTTACGCCTAGTTTTTTTTAGTCGACCGGGGCGTAGAAATTTTTGCGTCTCAAAACCAAGGCGTAACAAAAAAATTACGCCCCGAAAACCAAGACGTAACTGGTTTTGACCCATTGATACAACTTCTTCAGCTTTGAAGCACCCCATCACGTTTCTTTGAATCTCACACTTAAAGACTACTTCTTATCCTTCAATTGGGTTGTAGCTGAGATCAATAATAGAGAGTACTTTACAGATCTAGTTCCTCCATCCAAACTTGGGTCCTGCATACAGTTTCAAACAAACAAGTTCAAAGAAAATCATATATCTAAAAGCATGAAACAGGAAAGTTATATATAGCCAACATTTAAGAAATTAGTCTTACATCACCTTACTAAACAATCAATAAGTGGTCGCATGCTATGTATATTTGAATCAACTTGTTTTTGAACAAGAGCTTGCAGATTCACTAATCCACAATGCTTTCTTTGCCTGTGAACCAGAAATATAAAGACCTTCGACTGAAATATAGTAGAAAATTTAATCCTAATCTTCTCATTCTTTTATAACAAAATCTGGTTAGGCAAATCTATGAGAACAAAATCATCTTTTTCTTTCTTAATTTCGAAACGAATTTGGGGAGTCGATTTACTGAATGGATCTGAGAGTAAAAATATGAGAACCTAGATAGGACATCCTTTATCAAGACCTACGGATAAGTTTAGTGGATTTTAGTCCCAAATGAATTTCTGCAGTCCCAAAAACAGCACATCTAAAAAAATTAGTCCATTATTCTTATAGTTGGGCTTGATAGCAGCACAGCCCAACCCATTTTATCTGAGAGAAAATGGCTTTCTCGGACAATCCATAAGGCCAAGTCGATACCCATATACTTTAAAACCCGAATCCGCGTTATAACCAGAAACCAGAAGAAAATTTTGTTCTCTCTAAAACCCTAGGGAAGAATTTTGCTCAAAAACCCTGAAGTTTATATGGAGGGTGTTACACAAGGGCTGAAGTTCATTGCAAAAGATTATTCAACTTCTGCTAAATCATCTTCTCCTTATACTACTTCCAGTGGTTTCTCTAATGATCAAGCTCATATTGTGATTCGTAGAAATTCAAGGTACTTTATTCATTAACCCCAAATTTACTTCTTTTCTTAAATTTTGTGTATAAAAATTCGTGGGTTTGTTTAATTTTGTGCAATTAGATTATTGTTTGAGTCTTAATTTGATTTTTCAATAGGAGTACTGTTTAGCACATTTGTTGTAGATGATATGGAAATTAGGGTTGGATTGATGTAGTGACCCGTAAGGTATGTGACCGGTAACTCTATGTAAAAGACCATGTACTGAGATTTCTGTATGAGAGAGCTGCTCTATGAAGTGTTGGATTGATGTAGTGACGCGCTAGGTATGGGGCAGGTGACCCTATTTAAAAGACCATGTACTTAGATTTCTATACGAGCTCTCTGAGGTGTCTATAGGATTCATTTCCCAGGCTGGTTTAGGATTCTATCCTTAGAATTGTTGTCCCATAATTCGAGCAGCTGAATAGAGACACGAGTAAGAGGGTTCACTTTGTTTGAGAATCAGAGGAGTGTCTAGTTTATGGTTTACTAGTTGGTACTTGGTACAGATAGATAAGGAGGGAGGGATTTTTGTGAGAGGAAGAATTCATTTAGGAATAGGAAGAAGACGGATGCAGTACTTAGGGTACAAGTGACCTTGAAGGTAAAGATGTAAAGGTCTTTCTTTTAACTAGTTAAGTGCTTTCTGTTCACCTCTAACAGCTTAAGAATGTTACTTGTTGATTTTTGTCGGGTATGGGTCCTATATGAGAGAATTGCTAGAGAAAGAATTCACTAAGAAATAGGAACAAGACGGATGCAGTACTTAGGGTAAAGTAACCTTGAAGGTAAAAATGTAAAGGTCTTTCTTTAACTAGTTAGCTGCTTGCTGTTCACCTCTAACAGCTTAAGAACGTCACTTCTCGATTTGTCGGGTATGGGTCATCAAAGTTGTGTAGATTTAGAATAATCTGTACTAGTTACTGTAAGGCTCAAGCTCTATCGCCATGATCTAAGACAGTAGTCAAATGATGAGTTTTCTCCTAAATGTGCGCTAGTATGCTGTTGTTGGCATGTGACCGCGTAGTGTCACAAGTATTAGAAAAGTAGCTAATAGAACAGCTTAAATTAAATTTTGGATGGAACACATAGGTCTTATATGTGGTTGTGCTGTGTTTCCATCTACAAATGGCTTCTCACTGTTTCTCTAGCAAGCAACTTCCTGTAGCAAACAAATATCTGTTTTTTCCTCCATAATGTCGGTTGAAAAAACTTGACTGTTTTACTTAATAGATCGGTGATATTTTGATAGTTGGTTATGGGTTTCTTATCTTCTGGTTGTCCAATGTAATTGCAGCCAAATGGTTTCAGTTTGGACATGCTCAAAACTCTGTGCCGTGGGCTTTGTCGTTGGTGTTTTTGTGGGTTTCACATTGAAGAAACGGGTTCGAAAATGGGCTAGCAAAGTTCTCAGGAGATTGAGGGATGATTGATGTGACTAAGTTATCAAGTAAGTCCTTCTCTTACGTAATTGCTGTAACTAGGTTGACCTTATCATGTCTGGAATGCCGCTGGAACTTGTCTCTCTTGGAATGAGCTTTCATATGTTTATGTCATAATTTCTATTGTAATTTAAAAGATCAAATTATCTATAGTTTTGAGAATCAGAATCATTTAGCATTACATTAATTACAATAGAATATGCTTAAACAATTTAGTCAACTTGAGCCAACCTTTCATTGTCTATAGTAGTTAGGGTTCCTCTATCTAATCACTAACATCAGATGACATTTCTCTTTTGGTTGTTGCTAAAATTTATTTACATTATATATAATTTATCTAAAAAAATGATAACGGAAAATATGTAAATTTATATTTATATTTCTTTTTTTCTTCTCAATTGTTTCCCTTTAATAATTACAAAAAAATAGTAATAACCATGAACCTTGTAGAAATCCAGGGCTTCAAAAATATTCCTTGTGGAATTCGAATCGTGTGGTAGTAGTTTGGCTTTTCTCAAGTGATAACTTCCTTAGTTCCTTTGCAAGTACTGGCATTCCACAGTAGAATACACCTAATTATTGGATCATACAGATTATGAATTAGTTTACATGTCATGCATCTGAAAAAATCCAATTGGTGATTCTTCAGAACCCATTGTAACTCCTTTAGATTGTTTTGTGGTTTTAGTTCTAGATCATTACCTACTGTAGCGTATGGATGCTTTGAAGCTATCTTGGTGAAAACCTCTCTCCAGTTTGGCCTTGCAAAATGAGTCCTTACCTGCCTCAAATGAAACTCAAATTTGTCATAAATATTGCATTTATCAAAATAATTTAGTCAGCATGGAAGTTATTGTTATAGGGTTTATTATTGTGAGGTGGGTTCTGGTGTGGGGCAATTTAGATTTATCCCACCCAGCAAATCGTTGCAGCACCAACATATCTTTGCACTCATGTTCCCCAATGTTGTTATGTCAGTTGAGTAATTTTCTTAATTCTCAAGGTATAAGAGTAATAATTTCATTAGGTGGGTGCTGCATATAGTTTGTAAAAGATGGTGCGAATAAAAGAAATGTGCATACCCGCGTTCCAGATAAGATGTCAACACCATTTTTAGCATGGTTTAAGGCCGAAACCATGGTGAGTAAAGTAGACCTTGCATCACCTTCTTCATAAACACTTGTTAAGTAATTGTGCATCTCTATAACTCCCTGTTTTCAGTTCAAATTGTGTGAGAACTGAGAAGATCCAAAACAGAAAAATAGGAAAATGAAAACTCAGTTTACTTACTTTTTGGTCCATTTCAGCAACTTCGTTCATAATACCTTTAAACCATTCAAAAGAACCAGGTTCTCTAGTAACCCAATAGAAATGAGCGCTGGTAGTTTTTTGTGGTTTCTTCTTTAAACTTGAGGATGTTGTTGCTGTTGTCATAGAATTGACACTATTCAGACTAGTTTCTTCTGATCGACTCATATCTGTTACCGACGAATCCTGAAAATAATGTAAATACAATTCTTAGTTGATCCTTAGAGTTCATAAAATATTCAAACTTATTTGAAAATTTCGAAATTGAAATGTGGTTCTTATTTTTTTTTTTTTGATATATCTTACTGTTTGATCCTCCTCTATTCTTACGTTGTTGAGAAGATCTCTGAGTATACTTATGAAAGGGGTTGCTCCAATTCCAAGTCCAACCAATAGTAAAACATCATAGTTCCTATAATCTTGTGCTGGAGCTCCGTATGGGCCATCAACACACAACCGCGGTAAACTGCAAGAAAGTTAACCTCACCTTTTGTATTAGCAGGTAAGAAAGAGTAGGGTAGCACTCAAACGTATCACATAAGACGTAAACTCCCAAAAACTAGTTTTAACTCGACTGAAATAAGCTAGTTTGGTTTTAGTAAATTGGAACAGCAACCTGAGTGTTGTTAATTATTACCCTCTTTGATCAATTCTTCCTGGTTGACCAAATTTTGCTAACCCAATATTATCTGGGGAACTGCAAGTTTCTGTGAATACTCTCATTAGCTCTCGTGTCCAATCTCCTACTGTTCTTATGTGTACACTCAAGTGGTCATCTCCAGGTGCTGATGTTATTGAAAATGGGTGCCTGCGAGTAACCAAAATAAAAATAAGTCAGTCGAGAAAAATCCCCGAGATCTGAACTGAGCGAGAACCCAAAGGCCAGGGTGTGAACTTTACCATTCAAACGAAGAGATTGTTGGGCATTGCAGAAATATGTATTGGCCACTTTTGTATTTGAACCCTTGGGGTTTAGACATAGTTAAGCTGAATACATTTCCTGGTAATACCAAAACCTGTTTATGACAATGAAAATCAGTCATTTTGTTTTTCTGCACCCGACATCTGGTAGATCCTGCCAACCCTTGGTGTTTAGCAGAAATTATTAAACCCTAGTTGAATAAAGAGAGTGAGGGTATACCCTGAAAATTTTAACAGAGAACTGTCTTGATCTTCGTGTTCTTAAGCTTCTTTCTCCAGCATAGAGTAACAATGGAATGCATATGTACATCCATGTCTGCAAGTATAAATTTCAATTGTTAGTTTATCTGCATTGTCTTTTTTGGGCCTTAAGCAGGTAACAAATGACACTGTAGCTTGATGCATGATTAATCTGCCAGAGTCTTAGTCAACCCGAGTCGTAAACAGTCTTTCACAGTGGGGTTATTTTAACAGAAGTGAGATTCTCTTTTGATGACCCAACTAGTTTTCTAGAACAACAAAAATGCATGATTCACAGGGTTCTTACCGTTTTCTGGTACCAAGCATGAACGAAGAAAGTGCTTTGTCCATGAATGATAAGCAAGATGTAGACAATAGCAAAAAGATGATGAGAATACCAAAAGGCATTGAAACCAGTCATTCTGTTCAATGGTGGTGGTAATTTCACAAGATTCTTCCTGAATCGGCCGGTTGCAAGTAAGAAAGCAATCGCCATTAATGCCAACATTGTAAAACCGGTTATACACTCTATACCGGTGAATAGGAATTTGAATGTCGGTTTCTTGCCTTTGAATTCCTCTGCAATTAGGGTGAACTTCGTTGCTGATGAGTGTACTAAACGTGGGAAATCACAGATTAAATGGTTCCCTGTGTGTACTACTATTCCTACTGCTATTGCCGATGCAATTACCTGCGCACACAATCAAATAGAACAAGATTATTTAGATCAAATGAACACATTCGAGGAAAATAAAGTCCCATCAGTATCTAAACTGTGTATTTCCATGCCATTAGTGTTCAATTTTAAACTGTGTATCTAAACTGTGTATCCTTGGCTATATGGGCCTCAGGAGTCTCAATTTTAATCCACCAGAACATCTCAAAGATAATTTTTTCGAACTATCTGATTTTTTGATTTTTTTGTGAAGATGTTCTACAGAGACACCCGAAAAGAATAAGATCATTATGGACCTATAAACTTGTCCTTCTCAAACATGGCTCCACAAAACACTAGTCATTGAAATTTTCTTAGGATACTCAAAGTGGGTAATGTTCACTCACTTAAATGAGTGACCAAAACTGATTAAGCAATAAACAAAACTCTCACCTACTACCACCACGCGTAAAGAATCACTCAACAGTTGGACTCTGTAGGGAAACATTTCCTTGGAGAAAATATTTTCCAAAGAAAATATTTCCCCCCTGTGAGACTTTTTCCAAAGGGTAAATAAAAATTTGTCTAAGCACCAAAAAAAAAGTCTTCTCTAATTATTTTTTCTTGTAGAATGATTCATAATCTCTCTATTTCTCACCTACAATTATATCAATCGTGTTAGCCATAAACATATATCCTCCAAAATCTTTGAACTCTTATTTTCTAATGAATTTTATTTTCTTAGAATAATAGTAATTATTTAAAAAATATATCTAGCTATAGAAGTAGAAAAAAAATTGGAAATTCTTCAACAACCAAGAAAAGGAAATGATGCATCTAAACTAAACAAATAGACATGCTTAATGCTTAGAGAGTCATTATAGTAGTAGGTGAGAATGATTCTTACTTGTCTTTCTTAATGACTAAGGGTGGTTAGTCATTCTTCAGAAAAGAAAATTTGATTTTTCTTTCATGAAAATATTATCAGAAATTACCTTGTGGAAGTTGATGTTGTCATCAAAGGGAACAAACAACCGAGCACGAGTAGAACGAAGCCACGTAAGCATATTTCGACAAACCGGCAACAGAATCAAAGCCATATTGAACTTTAGTGTCTCAGCAGCACCTTTAGCAGTAGCAAAACAGTACCCCATGACTTCAAATGCAGCTCTATGTCGATACTGATAGAATTTCCATCCAAATAAACCAGCCATTATGAGTATCCAAACACTCATTACCCATGCTCTTTGCCAGTTCTCAAGGACCATATACTTCAATTTATGGGTTATTTTTCTGACAAACTTATGTAGTGGTTTAGGCACTAATGTTGTCTCCGACGGTGTTCCGGTGCCTCCTCCTCCGGTGCCTCTGTTGTTGTTGTGGTGGTTCCAATTATTTACACTAGATGTACTTAATGGCCTACTGTAATTCATATAGTTATCTCTTTGTAATAGCAATGTTTCCAACTGCCACAACTGAAGAAAAGCAAACAAGGAATTAATTCTTTTGTTTGATTCAATTGGATTCAACATCACTAGATGACCAAATTCAGATAAAGGGTAACTCTCTAAGTGGAGCTGATACGTTAAGGACTGTAATGCAGTAAAGATGGTGACCGTGGCAGCGATAGCCGTGATGCCATGTTATTCGATGGCGACTGAGTGGTAGCTAAGATGATGATTGGGAACCTTTTAAGAAGGTGATGGTATTAGTGAGGTGGTGAGTGATAGTGATGGAGGAGAAAGCAACTAGGTAACTTTGACATGAGACTCTTAATCGAGTTAACCCATAACCAAACCAGGTCTCTCAATAACATCAAAACATAAACAGAAGACTAGATTTTTGGTTCTTACCTCAATGTATCCATAATTTTCTGGATCCAATTCTTCCATAATCAATGATGCATATTCTTCAGCTTGCTCTTTCAACTTTGCTAGTTTGTTTGCAGAAGCACTCAACATTATCAGCTGCCCCAAAAAAGAAGTGATTGATTAGTCTTCACTAAACCAAAAAAAATCAAGACATAATCAAAATTTACTAATTACACATGGATTACCTCTCTTACTTCCTCTCTTGTAATTCTCCCATCTTCATTACTATCAGCCCTTCATTAATCCCAAAACAAAAGCTTCATTAATCATAATATTCATAATCAACTTTGCTTGAAAATAAGGTACTTTTTTTTAATAGGACACTGTGCCCCCATCAATAGCCATCACACTAATCAAAAATTACCAAGAGTGATTAAACTAATTAAACTTAATCTCATACATGTCAAAGAATATTTGAAGCCGAGCATCAAAACTTTGATCCGAAATTTGCAACCAAAAATCATGGAGTTCATCTTTATTAATCTTTTCGAGTTTTTGATGCCTCCTTCGGGCTAACGCGTCGAAAATTCCTACGGCAAACTCTTTG